>PVLC010026045.1:0-23050 GCA_004027655.1 Graphiurus murinus | reverse complement strand
CCCTCAGAGAACGGCAGGCAAGCGCTTGCTGCCGAGTCAGGGACCAGCCACGGCGGGAGCTCGCGAGGCAGCTTACCTTTGTAGACATTCAAAGTTATGGTTCTTACGGCAATTCGAACCATGCTTTCGGGGTGATTGAAAAATTTGATGGCTTCTGTGTACAGGGCAAAGTCATTGGTGTGCTAAAGCAAAAGAAGTACCAAAGAGTTATAAACTCGTGAGACAGGCCTGCTGTCTCCCCCCTCCCTCCATCCTAGCTTTCTGAAATCCACCAGAAAACTATAATTAAAGGAAAAAAGTTGCCACTGTGAACCTCAAGCCAGTGGTTCAATCCTAGTGGGGAATGTGGAGTGCGGGAAGAAGGGGGGGTGCACGGAAGAGAGAGAGAACTCCAGGTAACGTCAGATTGGGCTCACTACCTGCCCGACCACTGCTCAGCACTGTGAGGCAATAGTTCTAAGGCTCTGTCTCTTCATCTACTAAATGGGGTTACTAACACCCACTTCACGGTCACTAGGATTAAGTAAAATCATGTCTAGTTCAGTGCTTAACCCGGCACTAAGTACCTACCCAGCATTCAAAAGTAATGCTAGAATGCTAGTTATCATTAGATGCTACTTCAGCTGAAATATAAAGTGTTCCTAAGTTTGGAGTCTCTCTTGCCCACTATATTTTTCTCTACTTGGAAATACTAAAATTGTGAGCATTATTATGGAAGAAGAAGGTCCCAGGAGTCTCCTGCTGTTAGCTCAGTGGTAAAGCACCTCCTAGCATGCACAAGGCCCCGGGTTCCATCCCCAGCACAACACACACACACACACACACACACACACACACACACACACACGATTAAAAAAAAGAAAGAAACACAGAACAGACAATTCCAATTCAGAACCACAGAATCCTAAGAAAAAGTGCATCAGGACGTGGCCTGGGAGGGCTCCGCAGGGCTGGGGAAGTTCAAGCTTCAGAGAGGAGCTGTTGTAGTAAGGATGCCACTCTGAGCGCTAGCAGTGTGCTCTGCAGGGCTGGGGATCCTCCAAGAGCCTTTCCAGGCTGGTTATGGGGAAGTTCAAGCTTCAGGGAGCAGCTGTTGTAGTAAGGATGCCACTTTGAGCACTAGCAGTGTGCACCTAACAAGTGGTAACTATGCTCCTGGCTCATCTTTAAGAGGCAACCAGGCCAGCCGGAAAGTGAGGCTCCCGTGATGGCCAGCAGGAAGCTCCTTCGAAAGCACGGCTCTGGCCCCAGAAGCCCGGTGTGTGCCCTCCCAGGCCTCTGTGCAGACGCCCAGCTGCACCTGAGTGGAGGGAGGGTCAGGTGGGTGCTCTTCACCTGGAAAGGCTCTGCAGAATGCCAACCTCATCCCTGGTCTCCTCCAGACATGGCTAGTGAGGAGTTACCATGTGCTGGGTGCTGGACCCCAACGATGTTCATTTTTCAAACTGCCACATGTTGGGTGGCTGATGACTGGTATTTCCTCCCTTTGAGACCAGCTCTTCCCCACCACTAAATAATTAAAACTGAGGTTCGGGGTGCTGCTGCCACATCATATAGGGGCAGCTCGATGGATTTTGCTGAAACCTAGAAAACGCATCTGAGACTATGGTCTGGCTTCAAACACAGGCTAGGGCCACCAATCAGAAGACACTTGCTCCACAACAGCACATGAGCCGGAGGTAGTCGGCCTCCAAGCTGGCCCCTAAGGCCTTCACCTCCTGTGTGCACACACTTGTGTTGTCCTCTCCCACATCAAGCCAGGGCTGGCCTGTGTGACCCGAGGAACACGGTGGGAATGATTGTGTGTGACTTCCAAAGCAGGGCCAGGAGGGGCATCACAGCTGGCCTTGGTACCGGGGATCACTTACTTTAGGGGAACCGGCTGCAAAGCCATGAGCACACTTGGGCAGCCCCATGAAGAAGCCCTTCATAAGAAGGAGCACCAACAGTCCGCCAACTGGCCAGCCATGACTCTAAGCCACTGCGGACACATCCTCCGACCCCAACCCAGCCTTCAGATGACTTTAACCTTCTAGGAGGCCATGCGGGACAGGCCTGCCAGACCGGCCTCAGACTCCAGGAAAACCATGAGAGAAATGTGATGCAGTTCTGATCACTGAGACGTGACAAGAAGTCTGGGGGGAGATTTCTGAGAGTTTTTTGGAAGTCAAAAAGGGACACAAGAGAGGAAGTGATCTCATCAGAAATTTTGGCAGCAGCATGTGAATATGTGATATTGGGAGCTACTGCGGCCATCCTGTGACCAAAGGGGTCGAACCTGAGAACAGATGTCAACTGAACAGTCAGCAGGGCAGGGAGATTAAAAAAAAAAAAAAAAAAAGCCTGAGTCCTTGATGGCGTGGGTGGGCCCCAGGATGACCCAGCCCAGCACAGCCAGCATCTGGACTTTTTGATATATGAGATAAATTGACCTTGCTGTTTGAGCGCCTTTAATTGCAAAAGCAGGAATAATTTATTTATTTAAGTTGTTAATCATTTTCCTAAGGAATACCAGGGACACTAACTTGGGAAGAATAGCAATGTCTGCAATTTCAGGCAACCAGGTCGGGGACATACTAGGCACTTTGAAAACGCTGTCTCATGTAATTCAATCCCCAAGAAGCCAACAAGGTGTATAAATTCACTCCCATCTCCCAGAGGAGGAACTGAGGCTCCAAGAGGGACTGGAAGTCCCCTGAGGTCACACAGCAAGGAAGCAGCAAAACCTGGCTGATGAGAGTTCCTGTTTTTCCCACAGGCCCTAAGAGAACTTCTGGACACTTCTCCTCCCTGCCAAAGGACAATGCTCTCAGCACAAAATGAGTTTTATGTTAAAAATGCAAAGGGCAGGGGTATAGCTCAGGAGGAGAGGGCTTGCCTAGCATGTGTGAGACCCTGAGGTCCATTCCCAATGGGGGCAAAAAGGGGGTGTCATTTGTTGAATTTAAAAAAAAAACAAAACTTTAAATTATGCCAGTCAAGCAGTGTTGCTGTGGAAATCACTGACAAGGAATACCTGAGTGCTTTGTAAACAGACACAGGACCACCCAGATCCGAGGCAGTTAGCTTTACATCCAAACGTGACCCGCCGGCAGTCACTTACCTCATTGTAAAAGAAGTGGACCGTGTGGTTGTTGAGCTTTAACGAAAGTGTTTTCAGGAACGATATATAGTATGCCATAATCTCCTCATCAGAAAAATCAAACTTATGGACAATGATAGAATTTACATAGTTATTCGACAGCAAATAATCTGGAAGGAGAAACAAAAACAAACCGAAACAGACAGGTTAATTGAAGCTGGAAGAGAGGCACGCCACGAGTATTGGGAAATGTTGATGTCAGTCAAGCTTCTGGGTTGCTGGGATTCAGCAAACCCAGGGGACCGCCTAACTTTTAACCAGCAAAGAAGCCCTCCACTATGCGGTCACTAGGAAAGGCAATGACACTGTCAGAGTGAAGCCTGTCCCCTCCCTTGCACACCAAGAAGGAACAGTCTCCTAAATGTTTTCTTCTCTTTGCTGGCAGAGTTCAACACGCAAAGCAGGGGGGGGGAGGGACCGGGTGCCATGCGGGTGTGTTCACAAGGCACCCACAAACGAGGCCGAAAGGCACTGTGTTCTATAAAAAGCTGCCCTGTTTTGCCATCAAAAATCACATCATGGTCCCTGAAGGCCACAAAGGGTCACACATGGTTTTCCCTCCTGCTAGAGCAATGTCATTTCATGACAGCCGCGTTAGGCGGGGTCCCTGGTGCGTGTAGCCCAGCCCCGGCTGAATGCTTCTCGTTATTAATTCATCACAGGAGGATTCTGCAGAGGAGGGTGCATCCTTCTCGTCTTGCAGATGAGTAAGAAGGGCTCAGGGGCTGATTAAACTTGCCCGAGGACACACAGACAGTAAGTCCAGGAGACGAGACTCAGGTGCGGGTGTGATGGCAGAGCCTGCTGGCCTGCTATGCACTAATGGGGACCGCTGATGAAAGCGGGTTAGTGAGGGTGCGGGGCCCTGGGGCCAGCTGGGGGGCAGCCCCCTGCCCCCAGCCTTTGCAAATGCAGGCCCAGCATGGAGAGAGCTTCCAGCTGGGAGGGAAGGTGGAAAACACCTAAGTCAACGTCCCCTCTCCTGATCTTGACATGTTGGCCACGGCATCAACAAAACAGGTCTACAGGCTAGCTGTGGCCCAGGGCCTGTGGTCTGAAATCTTGGTGTTGGGCCTTCGCTCTGTCCTCAATGGTCCCTGCATAGCAGGGCTGCTGTCCCCTGGGTGTTTTTTGGACTGCTAGCATGACAGTGCTGCTCCAGCCTCCCTACAAAGGTCAAAGACAGGACAGAGCGATACGTGCCCGACAGGTGAGGCGGCAGAGTGGTGTGGTGCAGAGCCTGGCTCCTCGAGGGCTGGTCCTCGGCCCACCAGTGCAGCATCCCCCAGAGCCAGCGGGACCCGCAGAGGTGGCCCGGGTGACCACCCGCACCGAGAGTGGCAGAGGTAAGTAGGCCCCCACAGGCTGCACCCCGCCACGTCCACATCTTGTCTTTGTCACTTCCTAGCCATGTGACCCAGGGCAAGCTGCCCACCCTCCCGATGCCTGGCTCCCTCGTCTGGGAAGCAGGACCACAAGACCTTCCCCAGAGTGTTGTAAGGATTAAAGGAGACAGCGCAGAGCCACACTCGGGACGGCCCGGCACACAGAGGGAGCACTCGATGTCACTGCCGTTTCTCTTCTTAAGGCTACTTGGAGATTCATTCTCTCAGCTCTCATACTCCCGGGGCTGAGCACTGTTGCTGCTGGCCGAGTAGAAACCGATCCATCAGGAGATTTGCAGCCAACACGATACCTAACTTAGGCCCATCGAAGTAGTACCAGCCACTCTACCTAGAATCACCACAGCCAGGCTCAGGACCCTGATGGGTCGCAGTGTGGAACCATGGTGGGTCCTCCGCAGAGCCAGCTCTCTGGGGAAGTCACCGCACATTGTCTGAGGCTTGGCAGACGGGCTGTGCGGAATGCAGCCTCAAAGGAGGTTCAGAATCCCGACCCCACCAGCTCCTAGGGCAGCCCTTGGGTACCGCTCCGAGAGACGTCAGGGGTCTGGGGTGGGGTCTTAAGAATTTTCATGTATTTAAGTGAGGTAGCATACACAAGGGTACAGCTTGACACGTGTTTGCAGTTCAAGTGCATGCACATATGTATTTCACATACGCGCACACACACACCTCACAGGTCTTAGGTGCCCAGCTTGGTGCACACCTTGTAAGCACCCCCAGCTCTGCCTGGTCAGCAGGTCTCCCCAAGGGCAAGGCCTCAGGGAAGTGGAATCAGTACGCACTCTTCCTGGTCGGGGCTCCCCCGCTCATCGGCGCATCTGAGCCACACAGATGCTGGGTGTGGTGGTGGCCGTTCATCCCCTGCCCTGCCCCTTTCCCTGTTTAGCATTTCACACAATTTATCCACCAGAATCTACATGTAACCAGTAACCTAGGTGACTCTGGTGCCAGGAACACTTCTTTTTCACTCTGTGTCACTCTGGCTGTGGTTGGGGACAACTCGGGAGGGGTAGTGGGCCGCCAGGAGAGGGGAATGCTGGGACGGCCTGTTGAGCCCTGCCGTGACTGCCTAGTGGCTTCCAGGCCACTAGAGGCCCAGATACATGCGGGCAGCTGCAGATGTGCATCCTGCACCGTGAAGAGCCACAGGTTTTATCCACTCCCCACCCGCGAGGCCTTTTCCAGGGCCGGGGCCTCCGAGAGATGACTGTGGGTTTGGGGGACCACCAAGGAGGGCAGTGAGGGGCCTAGATGATCCGGCTGGGGTTTTTCTGCGGCCCCCTCACTGTGCGGCTGACTTTCAGTGGTATCCTTTTATAATAAACCCAAGAGTCTGTAAGTAATCTCAGTCTCTCGGGCTTCTGTCACTTAGGTCACCAGACCCAACAGGCAACAGATGCTTTTGTGAAATGGCTGCTTGTAATAGTGAAAAACTGGAAACCACCTAAATGCCCATGGTCAGGTTTGCCAGATTACGACACAGCAAGATGCAGCTCTTACACCAAAGCAGGTAGGGACACACCACGAGAGGGGACAAGGAGAGCTGAGATACCCCGGGAAGCGGGAAGAAGGAAGGGGAAAAATGGCTTGTGCTACCGAAGACTGACTCTCCATATTTTTGTAATTTGGGGCATTTTGTTGTTTTACAATAAAGATGTTTTCTTTCTATGAGTAAGAAATAAAAATAAAAACAAAGATCTGGCTGGGCATGGTGACGCACGCTTGTAATCCCCAGTACTTGGGAGGCTGAGACAAGAGGATCGCAGGTTCGAAGCCAGCCTCAGTTACTTAGTGAGGCCTTTTACAACTTAGAAAGACCCTGTTTCAAAATAAAGAATAAAAAATAGGGCTGGGGGTGGAGCTCGGAGGTAGAATGCCCCTGAGTTCAATCCCCAGGACCAGAAAACAAAACAAAACAAAGATCTCTCCTTTTTGTCCCTTGAAATCCGAGTTTTATATGCAGGGCAGTGATTTCTGCTAGATTTTAGGGCATACGAAGCACTTTGGAGAACTGTCCGTAAAGCAAGAGGCCTCTGCCTGGTTCTCACAGACGGACGTGCTCTTGTCCTCGTATGAGAAAGGCGTGCACACGGCACAAGCTCACTTACGTGTACAGCCTAAAACAGCCGGACTCGGAAAGGCGATTACCAGGGGCTGGGGAAGGAGGATGGGGAGATGCTGACCAAAGGTTTCAGTTTTGCAAGATGGTTAAATTCTGGAGATCTAGCATACTATATGAGATATTTGAAATTTGCTGAAAGCATATATCTATGTGTTCTCACCACACACAAAGGTTCCTATGTGAGGTGAGGTATATGTTAATTAGGTTATTTTAATATGCATGTATATCAAGTCATCAAATTGTACACCTTAAATATATACAATAAAAAGCTAGAATTTTAAAGCCCCGCCTTTAATCCCACAGCCCCGGGCCTATCTGGGTTTCGAAAGGGTTGCCAGGACAAGACCTGAGGAGACACTGGGTTACATGACAAAACCCCCACGGCGGACACCTACCACTCCCCAGCCCCGGGCGAGCTCCCCAGCCCACGCTCAGGCTTACTCCTCTCTGCACCGTGCCCAGCTCTATTATCTCTGCTGGGCAGAGGCGCAAACTGCAGCTGGGAGAGCTGACTCTCAAGCACATGCAGGACCATGTGGCTCCACGCCTGGCTGGGGCTAAGACCTGGGCCCCCGCCACGAAGCTGGATCTTCCCCTCGCGGGGTGTTCAGAAACCGCACTTGTTGTGTATCCAGCGAAACAGAAGCTGGTAACAGGGGAAACCACGTAGGGAGGCATGAATCAACCCACATTTGTCAGCTTGCGGTCATGGGAAGCCTGAGGAGTCACCGGGACAGCAGCACCACCTAGTGGCCGCTGCCGAGAACCACCGTGCAGCAGCTCCAGCGGGAGAAGAAAGGCCACCTTCTGGGCCTCCTTCCACCCACCAGAGGCTTCCCTCAAGCTCATCCTGAGAGCCTGCCTTCCATACAGATACTTAGGCACTTGTCTTCTCTCTCCTAGTTCTTGCCGGCAGGGCCTGAGCTTGGTGTAGCCACCTTGGAATAACAAAGCTAACCATCAAGTATGGAAGATTTGGAACTGTGCTCACCCTCAGCGTTGCTGACAGTCTGGCGTGGATAATTCTCTGTGGGGGCCTGTCCTGCGCTACAGGGTGTTAAGCAGCATCCCCGGCCTCTACCCACTGGACGCCAGTAGCACTGCCTCTCCACTAGCATCTCCAGGTACTGTTAACCGTGCCCCGAGCGCATGGGCACCCCCAGCTGAGGACCATGGGGCTTATGCACTGGGGCCAGACCCCTGTCTCCTCCTCTCTCTGGCCTGGCTGGAGCTGTCACCTTGAGCCCATCACTCCTAGAAAGTTGGACCAACAGCATCCCTCTCAGGGGAGGTTGTTACAGATGAAGAAAGAGGGCTCGGGGAGGGCAGCTGCCAAGCCCAGAGTCCACGCTCGCTAGCTGAGCACAGAGCTGAAACAGGAGGACCAGGGCCACGGCCTACACTCAGCCACACCCTTTGCCTGAGCTCTTGCCCTCCCTGCCTCTCCCGACACTTACTCTCCTGGCTGATCACTCAGCAACCAAGTCTTAAATAACAAGCCGTAAGGAGGGAATACAAACACCTCCAGAACCGATCAGCAGAGGGGACTATGAGCCTCACGGAGTGCCCCCCCACGCAGGGACACACACGGTCTATGGACTGAATTGTGTCCCCAACAAACTCATATTAAGTTGAAATCCTAACCCCCAATATGACCGCATCTGGAGATGGGCTTTTAGAATGTAAGGTTAAAGAGGTCAGAAGGGCGGGTCTTCATCTGAGAAGAGGAGACGCTGGAGGTTGAGCGCCTCTCCATCCGTCCTCCCTCTCTTTCTTGATCTTGCTCTCTCTCACTCATCGTGTGGAGGACAAGCCACACACAGCGAGAAGGTGGCTGCTACATGTCGCCTGAGAGTCCCCCAAATGCTCACGCACCAGAACCTCAATTCCCATATGTGGGGCATTGTGAAGCGGGACTAGGATGAGGTGCAGCCACAGGCAGAGCCCTTCTCACACAAGTCCTCGCTCTCTGTGGCTATCACCAAGTAAGCGTCCTCTCCCCCTGCATGTGTCCTCTTACCCTTGCACTTTCTGCCAGAGCTGAAACAGAATGAGACCCTCACCAGATGTGGCCACCCAATCTTGGATTTCTCTGCTTCCCGAATCTTGAGCCAAAATAAACCTTTTTCCTTTATCAATTACCCAGTCTCAGGTATGTTGTCACAGCAGCAGAAATCAAAGACAATAGCTGTCTACAAGCCAGGAAGAGAACCTTCACCAGAAACCAACCCTGACGGCAGCTTCAACTTGGACTCCTATCTTCCAGAACTGTGAGAAAACAAATTTCTATTGTTTAAACCACTTAGTCTATGATTGTTAGAGAAGCATGAGCAGACTAACTTACGCAATGAGCAGAGACATACAAAAACCGTGCCAAAGTACCCCCTGCTGACTCCCAGCAGTATAGAGGCAAATGCCAAGCCATGTCCTTACAAAGTGAGGTCTCGTGACTGATGTTCTCAAAGAGGATGTTCAAGGTCTGCAGCAGCTGAACGCACACGTAGCGACCCGATTTCTGCCGTAGGATGTTCAAGAAGAAAACAAACATGTTCTTCTCCAGGAAGAAGCTAGGGAGAGAATGGGAAAGGGTCAGTGTTTTGCTTCAACACGAGGAGATCAAAATCCTCCTCTGGTGCCCCCCCACTCCCACAGGAGGCCAAGTCACGCCACCACATGGGCTGGGCTTCCAGAACATGCAGGTCCCACCGTGGCATCCGCCATTGAGGCCAGCGTGCAACCTTCCGACTCTTCCCAGAATGTGGGAATAGTGCTGATCCAGGAAGCGGTGAACTAGATTTCTGACAGAATGGGAACAATCTTTACCTACTAAATGATCACACACTGATCTACGCTTATAAACCCAACAAGCAACACTTCCCACGGCAGATTCTGCATCCTTAGTTCTCCTTACTAAGCCTCTTTCCTTTTCGGTTGTTAAGAAAAACAATAACTGAAATTCCCTGCAGGGGGGCAAGATACTGCCGAGCAATGAAAGTTTTGGTTTCCAAGTTGTCAAGCTGGTAGTTTCTGTATCTTGAGGACAAGAGCTGAAAACAAAGACCACTGTGCTGACCTGGTGGAGGGACGCTACCCAGCCCCCACGCCTGCTCATGTGCTTCTTGCACGTGACATTCTGGACAGGACACTCACTTGCCATGCAGCCTGGGGGCACTGGCTTTGGAGGTACACAGAACTCCCTAATGCTTTTTTTTTTATGGTACTGGGGATTGAACCCAGGAGCATTCTACCTCTGAGCTACACCCTCCAGCCCTATTTTATTTTTTTAGTTTGAAACACGGTCTCACTAAGTTGCGGAGGCCTCACTAAGTTACTGAGGTTGTCCTTAAACAGCCTCCTAACTACTGAGATTACAGGTGTACACCACCATGCTAGCCATAATGCCTGTGTTTAAAGGAAGAAAACGATGTTTCTGGTTATGTGTTCTGTGCATTCAAGTGAAGCTCAGACAATCTTTCATTTGGAACATGCAGGAGAAACCCCACAGTTGCCAGTGTCTACTGGTTGACTTAGTTGTGCTGTCTTTCTCCCTTAGCTGTCAGCTGCAGTGGCTGGGTCAGGAGCCTGCTACTTGCTCAGTGCTGCATAATTTCTATCTGAATCTATGAAAGGGTAAATGAATGGGTAAATTTGACCTAAAAAAAAACACCTAAAATCTTTTCCAATTCTGATTCTGGGAGGCTGCCTGCCTGTAATGCCATTCACACTGACCTCCAGAATATTTCTGTCATTTGACCTATTTTGTCTACCTTCACTTCCGGTTGTATAAATCAGCGACTCCCAATATCACCAATTCAGGGACCCACGGGGACTCGTTAAAATGTGTGCACTGCTAGGCGTGGTGGTGCACACCTGTAATCCCACTACTTGAGAGGTAAGACAGGAGGATCACAGATTTAAGGCCAGCTTCAGCAACTTATCGAGACTATCAAAATAAAAAATAAGATATGGTTGGGGGTATAACTCTTCAGCCTCCAGTATCAAAACAAATAAACAAGCAAACAAAAACACACGTGTGCACTTGCTCCAGGTGCTTACTCAGTAGGTCTAGTGTAAAGTTCCCAAGCCTGGCTTTTGAAAATTTCCTAGGACATTAGGGGTCTCCTTGGAAAAATGGATGGTTGACCCTAGGGCTGGGACAGATCCTAGAGGATCTTCTAGCCCCAGGAAGTAAGGAAAAGCTCAAAAAACAAACGGATGGGAGCAAGTCAAAGGGACATAAGAAGCCGGGCATGGTGGCCCACGCTTGTCATCCCAGTATGTGGGAGGCTGAGACAGGAAGATCCCAGGTTCGCAGCCAGCCTCAGCTACTTAGTGAGGCCCTCTGCAACTTAGTGAAACCCTGCTTCAAAATAAAGAATAAAAATAAGGCTGGGAGTGTAGCTTGGAGGTAGAATGCCCCTGGATTCAATCCCCAGTATTGCAAAAAAAAAAAAAAGGGGGGGGGGCGCCATAAGAACCAACCCAAAAGAAAAGGCATCCCAATGGCCAAAGCTAAAACAATCTGAGTCATAAAATAAGTAACACAGCATTGGATTACAACCCAAAGTGTACAATAAATATCCACGAGTTTATATTAACATAAATAAAGGATTAACATAAATAAATCAATAAAGGGAGAAGAGAGACAGCTCTTCCATGAAGAATTTCAATAATATATAATTTGCAATAATACCTCTAAAGGTAAAGCTTAATTCCCATCCCTCATCTTGAAAGCAGCAGTAGATTTAGTGACTTTCTTCTAAAGCAAAGCAAAGCCAAGAGAAAGAGAAAGCCAGTGACTCTACAGTGGAGAAACATGGCGGACACCTGGGGGAGGTGATGGTGTTAACATGACAGGAGATTCCTGGGACATCCAAGCGCCCAGCTGTGAAGGGCACCTCGCCTCTAGAGCATTCTTCCCATAGTCTCCAGTCTAATCAAGAAGAAAACGTCAAACTCAGACTGCGGACCTTTCTAAGAATATCTGGCCAGTACTCTTCAAAACTGTCAAGGTCACAAAAAACAAGGGAAGGCTAAGAAACTGCCCCAAACCAGAGGCGACTGGGGGATGTAATGACTAACTGTGCTGGGGGAGCCTGACTGGGGGCCCGGAACAGGAAGAGGATGTTAATACAAAAACTGGCAAAAAGCCGGGCGTGGTGGCACACACTTGTAATCCCAGCATTTGGGAGGCTGAGACCGGAGGATCCGGGTTCGCGGCCAGCCTCAGCTACCTAGTGAGGCACTCTGCAACTTAGCGAGACCCTGTTTCAAAATAAAGAATAAAAAATAGGGCTGGGGGTGTAGCTCGGAGGTAGAATGCCCCTCAGTTCAATCCCCAGTACCGCAAAAAAACAAAAACAAAAACAAAACCTGGCAAAATCCAAATCAAGCCTGAAGTCTACTTAATAGTGATGTGCCAGCATCAGTGTCTTAGTGTAACAAATGCCCTAGTGATATAAGATGTTAACAATGGTGAGGGGTGTATAGAAACTTCCTACACGAACTCTGCAACTTTTCAGTAAATCTAATATTACTCCAAAGTTGAAAAATTTATTAGAACCATAATCATCTAGGGACTCTGCTGGGGTGCTCTTTCAGGATCACTGGGACTCCAAGAGTACAGCAGGTTTTCTAACCTGAAAGGAGGACTAAGAAGGTCCATCTGGGAAAGGGGAGCACAGTTTCTAATCTTTAAACTGAGAGTCCTCCTCATTTGCAATAACAGATACAAACTCCCCACGAATCCTTAAAGGAAGTTAGTTCCACTTCTAAGCAACACCCCGCTTGATTACTCCCACACCTCCTTTTGGGGATCATGGCCAATGTCACTGGTTTGTATTTTAAGGAGTCGCATTTTCCATAAGGAGCTTTATTAGATACCCTTATGGATGAAAATAGAGAGCTATACTTAAAGTCAATTCAGGATAACTAATACGAAACCAGGTTGGAGGTGGAATACCTTTATTTTTTAAGTGGGTTTGAAAAATGGCCTTAATACTTATAATTGAGAGTGATTATGTACATATATTTGAGAATGAATATATATAGACATATGTGCATATATATACATATATATGTATATGTATATTTAAAGCTGGATGTGGTGCCGCATGCCTATAATCCACTTGAGAGGCTGAAACAGGAGGATCATGGGTTCCAAGTCAGCCTCAGCAACTTAGTGAGACTCTCAGTAACTCAGTGAGACCGTTTCCAAATGAAAAATAAAATAAGGCTGGGGGTATAGGTCAAAGGTAGAATGCTCTTGAGTTCACAAAAAGAAACAACAAAATATGTATACTAAGGAATAAATATATACGTGTGTGAGTATGTGTGTGTGTGTCTGGTTGTAACCCAATCCCAAATCCTTCTACACTGAGACATAAAGACAGGTCTACTGGGGAGGTATTTCATGGTTTACAGCCTTTAACCACTTGGTTAAAATACATTTGTTGCTATTGATGAGTACTTGCTCTGAACCAAGTACTAGACAGAGAACTTTTTCTCTCTCCTTTGAAGATGAGAAGACTGAAGCTCAGGGAGGCCAGGAGCCTGGCCTAAGACTGCCCAGCCAGGAGGCACAAGGAGGCAGAAAGCCCTCACGGGCTCTGGGTCTGAGATGTTCCTTCACCACCTACCAGCTGTGTGAGCAAAAATGGGGATACCAACAGGGCCTCTGCTGGGGCCAGTGGGAGGCCGCACTGCCCCTCAAAGCTGAGCACTGTGCCCAGCCCTCGGTAGACACACTAGCTGTTGGCCGTCAGTGTCCCCCACGCAGGGTCCTTCCTCCCTGTTCACTTAGGAGCTACCCATCCAGGACACTTTCTCCTCCCTTTGGGGAGATAACCAGACACTACTTGGAAAATGATCTAGGACATTTTCAAGTTTTCCAGAGACACTCATTTCTGTCACTTCCCCGTTTTTGGCTTGCATTTCTACAGTGTGTAAAGGATGTTTTATATAGATAGATATTTGGGCAAGACGGAATTAGCGTCAAGTTCTGACATCATTGGGAATGACTCATGGTACACATTTGGGAAAATATTCAAAAGAGGAGGAAGAACCAAAACCAACAAGCACTGGCAACCCTTACTCGAACACGGAGCTGTCATTTTGATCTCCCCAGATCAGGATCTCGGTGATGGAACGGATGGTCTCCACCAGCAGGTTCCGGTTCTGTTCTGTGACTGTGGTGTTCTTGGTTAAAACATGGTACAGATACCTAAGACAAGAGAGGGGAAACAAGGTTACCAACTGACATAAAAGCCAGGCCCAGAAACCATTAGCAACATCTGGGGAGGACACAGCAGTGCCCTGTGAGATTCAGTTAGCACAATCTCCCATTCAGATTAGACATAGTTGACCACCCAAAAAAATGGCAGACGACCTTTTGAATACCGGGGCTACATCAACTCAAAACAAGGCAAGGGTATGGTCGGACCCTTAAAGACAGCCATTCTTAAGCTGGATAGCGTGGGGGCCACTCAGAGAGGAGAACAGATATCAGTCTGTTTCACACACTCCCTGCTGATGCTGATGCTGACGGAGACACAGGGCTCAGGGCTGATAACAACACAGGACCCACAGCCAGGCTGATGCTGCGATTCAGAGAGATGGAGTCACAGCTTAGGGAGGATCCGAATTCAGTGGCTGGGACAAAATCATATGCAATGAGGATTGCCCTTGGAATGCCCCTGAAGCGCAGCATGCCCATCAGAACTTAAGGCTCACATGCAGTGGGCGGTTGGCAGTCCAAGGGCAATGACCTTACTTCCTGAGCAGCGACTATTAAATTCAGAGTTAAATGGTCTTGAAAGGCTACAGCACCATACTTCATCCACCCAATGGCACGGAAGCTAGCTGCAGGGGCACACAGACAGGCACAGTTCAGTCCTCCAGACTTCTCTGCTGATGGAAAGGGGACCAAGAGCTACCCAGGCTGGTTCTGAACAGTGTGGGGACCAGCAGCCTGGCTGGATATCATGGGAGAGCCGCCTGCCATACCGTGTGTGTGTGTGTGCGTGTGTGTGTGTGTGTGTGTGTATGTGTGTGTGTGTGTGTATGTGTGTGTGTGTACGTGTGTGTATGTGTGTGTGTTTGTGTGTGTGTGTTACTAGGGATTGAGCCCAGGGGCATTCTACCTTCGAGCTACACCCCTAGTCCTATTTTTTATTCTTTATTTTGAAACAGGGTCTCACTAAGTTGCGGAGGGCCTCACTAAGTAGATGAGGCTGGCCTCGAACCCAGATCCTCCGGTCTCAGCCTCCCAAGTACTGGGATTACAAGCGTGCGCCACCACGCCCGGCTGCCATGCCTTTTAAGACAGCTTCTTGAAGGCCAACAGATTCAAGTAAATTTGGGCACAGAGGAAGCTCAGGCTTGGGAAGGAAAAGCAGATTCAAGAGGAAGTGACTCAGGAAGTCACCTCCTGATTTCTGTTATAGCCACCTTCAGCCTGGAGGTGGGGGCTGGTAAGAGCAAGAAAGATTAGACAGGACTGTCCCGCCCACAGTCTCAAAAAATGGCAGGATATAAAGAGGCAGCTCCTCACAGGTGGGACAATTAGGAGCAACCTGCTGCTTTCAGGGAGCTGGGGTTTATTTACTAATATTCTTGCTCTGTGTGTGTGTGTGTGTGTGTGTGTGTGTGTGTGTGTGTGTGTGTGTGTGTTTTGTTGTTGTTTTTAGCGGTATTGGGGATTGAACTCAGGGGCATTCTACCTCCAAGCTACACCCCCAGCCCCAGTTTTTATTCTTTATTGTGAAACAGGGTCTCACTGAGTTGCAGAAGGCCTCACTAAGTAGCTGAGGTTGACCGTGAACCTGGATCCTCCAGTCTCAGCCTTCCAAATGCTGGGATTACAAGTGTGAGCCACCACACCCGGCTACTGTGTGTTATATTTTAAAGACACAATATAATCATGCATTCAACTAAATTGATTAGAAATTGTGTGTAATTTTTAACCTTCAATAAATAATTATTTCCCTCAAAAAAAAAGTAACTCCTTCACCATGTGTGTCCAAAGCTACCAGCAGTCTGCATGGGGGCACAGGCAGTTTCCCTGTGTGCTGAGGTAGCTACAGCACTCGAACGCCCTGGGTGAACTGCAGGCACCCACCGGGGTGTCTCCATCTCGTCCCAAGTGCTCCAAGAGCAGTTCCCTAACTGCGGTTCACAGGCCTCCTGCATCAGAGTCCCCTGCTCAAGTGGCTCCTTACTGCAGCCCCAGCGAGTCAGGTCCCCAGTCCACTGAGAGTTCGTTGTTCTGCTGTTTGCTCGTTTGTTTGTTTATAGTATTGGGGATGGAACCCAGGGGCAGTCTACATCCGGGCTATACCCTCAGCCCTATTTTTTATTCTTTATTTTGAAACAGGGTCTCACTAAGTTGCAGAGGGCCTCACTAGGTAGCTGAGGCTGGTCGTGAACCTGGATCCTCTGGTCTCAGCCTCCCAAGTACTGGAATTACAAGTGTGCGCCACCACACCTGGCTTGCTTTGCTGTTTTTTTATTTTCCAGTGCTGGGGATCAAACCCAGGGCCTCGTGCATGGTAAGCTTGCATTCTATGACTGGGCTACATCCTGAGCCCCCGTTAAAGTGTGACGGCCACTGTAGCACTCCGTCGTGGCTCAGGGACACCCTCCGCACAGTCCACAGAACACTGGACACTGCCAGGCACAAGGCAATGCTGGCCGTTCTTTCCTTCTTAGGGGAGGGGGTTACTGGAGATTGAACCCAGGCAAATTCTACCTCTGAGCTACACCTCTAACCTTTTTTATTTTTTATTTTGAAAAAGGGTCTTGCTAAATTTCTGAGGGGCTACGTTGCTAAAGCTGGCCTCAAATCTGTGATCTTCCTGTCTCAGCCTCCCAAGTACTGAGATTACAGGTGTGTACCACCATGCCTGGCTCACTCGGGAATTTTCTTCTGTGTAGAAAATGACATATATCCATTAGTATCAAATATCAGACTCCTGGCTCAATGGGAGGCAGTGGCCTGGGTGAGTGTGTCTCTGGAGGCCCCACACAAATTTAAAATCTTCAGGACCAGGTCTGATTTCAATTGACTGGGGTTTTTGCCTAGAATGCCCTCACTGCCTTGGCCAACCAGAAAACTCTTACTCATACTTCAAAGCCCAGCGCAGGCCTCTCATGGAGCCTCCCTTGAAGAAGCCCTCCTCGCCCTCACTCCCCATCACTCCCCATGGATTCGTCTGTTCCTGCCTCACTGGAAACTCTGCGCCCAGGCGCATTTGCTGCTTCATAGAGCACACAATGCTCTGCCTGATCCACGGTCTCCTGCTTCCCTTACTAGACTAGAGTTCCTCCAGATCGGGGACATCATCTTATTGATCTTGGGGACTCCAATATACTCCAAAATATCTGGTACACAGCAGGTGCTCAATAAATGCCGAATGGGGTAGGGAAGGGTCTTCATTTACGTGAGGTGAACCACAGCACACAAGACTGAACGTAGCCAAGGGTCCATCTGCTGGAGCCAGCAAGTGATACACAGATGCGAGAGGAAGAGAACGGGGTCTCTGGGGTTCAGCAGACCTGGACTTAGGTGCTGGCCCTGCGCTTCCTAACTGTGGCCTTGCACGAGGCACCTCGCCTCTCCTCCCTGCAGCTCAGATTCTACAAAATAGTGCTACCAGTCGAGGCCTCGTCGCTGGGCTGTCCCCGAGATTCAACCTGTAACGCACAGAAAGAGCCAAGCGCGGGGCCTGGCACACAGCGAGCTCTCCGTGGGAGCACGGCTGGGTTGTGACTCCATGACTAACATCCTTACAAAACTATACAAAGGATATTCCAGCGATTTAAGAAGATGAGATCAGGCTGGGTCCAAACAGTCGGGGAAAGAGGCCCCCAGGGGGGCGTTGTGAGGAGAAGGCGGGGAGAAGCCAGGGCAGGAAGCACAACGTCCGGGTCATCTCTGAAGCGGCAGTAGAGTGTACGGGTTAATGACAGACACTAGGGCTAGCATGGCCAACACACATCTGCATCCCTGTCAGCCAGGTGACTGTGAGCAAGCCACCTCATCTCTGTGTGCATCAGTGACCTCAACTGTGGGCAGCACCAGCGCTGCAATACTGTAGCACCTGTCTGCTACGGGAGGGACGAATCAACAGAGAGGCAGATAACTATATCAGTAGTTACTACGTGTGGTACAAGTGCTAGTTACTATCGTCACTTTCATTAAATAATCTCTTAAAAAAAAAACTACTAGCATAGTTATCACTAGGAGGCCTTTACAGACAAAGGGCGGGTTCAAGTCCTGAAGAGAGATTGGATTCGCGCTGAGTGGCAGTTTCACTTGATCCCTGGACTCACGGTAACCTGGAGGCTCACCGTAACCTGGTGATGCGCCCATCGCCACAGCTGTGCTGGCCAGCTGTACTCCAGAGTAACTGAGGCTCGCCAGGTCCCGTGGTCGGGAAGCGTGATCTGAGGGCTCCGTCTGTCCCCTGGCCTCTCCAGTTCTCGGGGTGCTTTGCCCTTTTCAGAGGGGCCCTTCTGTTGGGTGTGGTGAGCTCGCACGGCATGTTACTGCCTGAAGACTAGAGCAAGTCAGCACCTTCCACTTGTACTTACGGATCATCTGAATGTCTTCTTTGGGGAGGGGCCCATACCAACCTTTTGCCCACCTTTTATCACCCTTAGTGGCCTTTCCCGTTCTTCCCTTCTTACAGTCTTGGGTGCTGGAGACTGAACCCAGGAACTCACACAAGGTAGGCAAACACTCTACCCCTGAGCTGCACCCACAGCCCGGATAGTCTGGACATAAATCCTTCACTGAATATACGCATTACAAGTATCTTCTCTGACTATGGCTTACCTTTTCCCTCTCATTACAATGGTCTTTTGATGGCAGAAGTTATTAATTTTAATGTAGTCCAATTTATCAATCTTTCCCTCAGATAGTGTTTTTTGTATCAAGATTAGGAAATCCTTACCTTCCCCCAAAGTCATGAAGAAATGCTATTTTCCCCCCTAACAAAATTATTGTTTTACCTTTCACATTTTGCCTTAGAGCACATTGGAAACTGATTTTTCGTAATCAAGGTATTGGTCAAAATGAATATTTACCTAGATAGAGATTTAACTGACCATGCCCCATTTACTGAAAGGTCCTTACTTCTTTACTGCATTTCAGGGTCACCTTTGTCATTAATCAGGGGACCACATGTGTGAATCTCTTTCTGGACACTCTAGCTTCATTGATCTCTCTGCCTACCCTTATGCTAGGACCATGCTGTCTGATTACTGCAGCTTTGTAATAAATCTTGCTGTGTGGTAATGGATGCTCCCTGAGTTCTTCCCTCCTGTTTTTTTTTTTTTTCCCCAATATGATTTTGACCACCCTAGATCTTTTACATTTCTAGATTCATTTAAAAATCATTTTCTCAATTTCCACAAAAATACCTAAGATTTCCTTGGAGACTAACCTGAATATATAGCTAATTTTGGAGAACTGACATCTTTACAAATAGTGGTATTGCACAACTTTTGTTAAGTTCCCCCTTCCCCTTCTCATCCCTCCTCCTCCCCATTCTTCCTCTTCCTCTTGCAATACGGGGGAACAAACCCAAGAGCATTCTACCTCTGAGCTACCTCCCCAGCCTTTTGAAACGTTTTCTTTTGAGACAGTCTCAATAAGTTGCCCTTGAACTTGCGATCGTCCTGCCTCAGTCTCTAGAGTAGCTGAGATTACAGGTGTGCACAACCACACCTGGCAACAGGTCCACTGTCTGCACGGCTGTTCTGGAATACAGAAAGAACACCGGGTTTTGAGGTCTGAAACTGTATGATAGCTCCACCTGAACCTTGCCCCTCTGTATGTCCTCACAGTGCCGTGGCACACTGCTTTAGGAAAGACCCTCAATATATGTTTAGCTGAATGTACTTGAGGGGGAAAATGGATATCAATTTAATATTTTAATGCTGTATCTAATTCAGGAGCTTTGGGAGATCAAGTAATTAAACTACCTCAGAGACATAAACAGTTTAAAACTTTCTGATCAGAAATGTAACATTCATTTTAGAAAGCTTTGTTGTTTATGTATTTGTTTGTTTTTTGGCTGTTATTGATGATAATAACAAAAAAGAGAAATGGCAACTGTCAGTCATGCCACCCCCCAGAGGTGACTACTGCTGGATTTATCTATTTTCTTGGCCTTTTTTTCTTTGCACAGGATAGTTATACAATTGGGGTTCATGTCCTAAGTTCAAATCCATGCCCATCTTTTTTTCCCACTAGATGCTAAAATAAAAACATGCTTGCCATTGACGACTGTTTGCAAAGGTCTATAATGGCTACATAGTATGCCGTTGAAAGGCCAAGCACAGTAGCCACTCTTCTGAAGGGCATCAAGACTCCTAATTGCTCAGAGGACAACATTGTTGCAATGGCCATCTTTGTGCAAAGTCTAGTCCCTAACTCAGATGGTTGGAGAGGACAGAATTATTGCCTTAAATATTTAACTTCAGCAAATTAAGATTTTTCTCTCATAATAGTAACAACTGTTGTAATGATACATTGTCTCTCAAATTCTGAGGGTTTACATTTTAATCACCATCGTGGGCAAAATAGTTACTATTGCTGGGTCTGAGTGCTTCAGCTCTGTTCACTCAGCCCTGAGAAGGAACACCCCTGAGAAGGAACACCCCTGCAGGGCTGATGCTCTGGGGGAGATGAAGCCCTAGGTGGCAAGGTACCGGCCCAGGGTCCCAGTGCAGCATGGGTGGAAACACCATCAGAACCAGGTAGTCTGATTCTTCCAAGTTTATAATCCTTCTAGTATAGAAAATGCAAACAGTGAAGTAAACAACAGTTTCATTAGCCAAGCATTTACAAGAAGTTTTAAGTACCTAACATAAAAAAAAAAAACTAAATAGATAAACTACAAACCAAAAAGGCATGAAAATCCCTAGCAGACTGTTGTAAGGGAAGTCCTTAGAACTGACCCCTGCTCTATTTCTTTGGGAAAAAGCCAGCATCGTCACATCCCAGACAGGAGTTCTGCAGATGTACAGAGCCAATGTCAGACCTCGCACATTAGCAAGTTCTACACTGACAGACAAGCTGGAGCTCGCAACGCCTGAACACGGAAGTGCAGCCTGACAACGTGCAACCAGCACACCTAAGGTTCATCACCAAGGACTGTGAGCGTAAACAAACCCGCCTTCTCCGGGGAGTCTCTCATTTCACAAGTTAAATCAGGGCAGTTAATGAAGCCCCACACCCCATGGAAGTCAGTCATCATGTCCACTGCAGAGACAGAAACACCAGGTTCCAGTCATCTCCAGGGACAGCATTTTCTGAAGATAGCTCAGGTTTTATGTCTTGTCTATAATGGTGCCCTATAGGATGCTCCTACTGGGAGATCCTGAAACTCATAGGCAGGCTGGGGAGTGAAAAAGCATGACAGCTGGCTGCTGGGTCTAGCAATTCACCCTGATTCTCACACACACACACACACACACACACACACACGAAGGGGGTAGGGGTGAGGTCCAGTCAGACTACCTAGCACCAGGGGGGAGACCCTCAGATGCTCCCTAGAGCATCCCACTCTGGGTCCTGAAATCTGCCCTCTCGTCCATGTCCAGCCTTCTGGCCATCAGAACCCAGAGATGCTCCACCGGGGTGGAATCAGACTAGGGAGTGAGGGAAAGGTGTTCACAGAAGGCCTTTGGTGAGTCACCTCCAAAGACATCAAACCAGGCCAGCGAGTGAGGCTGGGGCTGGGATGCCAATGGGAGTGTGGGCAGGGATCTCAGCCCTGGAAAAAGTCACAGCAGCTCTGCTGGCAAGAGCAAGCAGCTGTTAGGAAAGGCGGGCCACGACTTGCCTGTCCATCCTTGACAAGTATCTGCTGATCGCTTACTGTGCACCAACCAGGCTCTGTGCTAGAACCTCACACCACCCAGCTGAGCATGCCATGCAGTCTGTCTTTGCAAAGTACACGTTCACAGGGGGAGAGACCAACAGGTACACACAAACTAAAACCATTTCTGAGAGCAAAAGGACAACCCTGAGGACTCTGGCTGGCTTCCTGGATATCTAACTCAATGTCAGCTGAAGCTTGAAGAACCAATGAAACCTAACCGCCACTCTAGAGAGGATAAGACAGTATATGATAAGACATTAACTGAGGGAGACAGTGAGAACAAACACAAGAGAAGTCAGAAAACACGCTTGTTGGCTGAAGCCACTAGGGCAATTTTTACGGAGAACTGGCATTTTAAGGATGGAGCTAGGCATTGAGGTAGGAAGAAGAGGAGGGGGTCAAGCAGAGAGAGTGAAGATGCAGCCGGTGGGTTGTGAGGTGCATGGCAGTGAGTGGGAGGGAGGGACCACAGGTCACAGCAGGCTGCCACCATAGCCCACCGGAGTGACAACGTACCTCTTCGGGCCCATTCTCCAAACTTCAGCCAGACCCCTGCACTCCTCTGGTTAAAAACCTCCAATGGCTCTCCACTGCTTGCAGACTAAAGTGTAAACTCCTTAACATGATTTACGAGCCCGGGAGGTGTGGTCTCCCACCTCAGTTCCTACATCTCCTCTTCAGCGGACCTAGACCTACACTCCCTTCCTGAAGGACCCCTTCGGGTCTCCATTTAAACAGCTGTCTGCCTGCGAGGATGGCCCAGACCCCCGGGCTCCTAAGCCTGATGGGTAGAGACAGTCTGGAGTGCTCTGAGGCCTGCAAGAATTGAGACTGGGCACAGTGGGTACCCAGGACCCATTAGGTGTGATATGGCAAAAATGATAATTTAAGAAAATCAGGCTGCCAATTCTGAACCCCAAACTCTCAGCGCTATCTTAACCAAGAGCAGGTAAGTAAACTTTCTGGCACCTTCTTTGGGTAATGACCCCTGACCCTCCCATGGGAAACCTTTTTCTCATTCTCTGTCCACTAGTGTGGGTGGAGTTGGTTCTGACTCCTGGCCGTGAAGGTGGTTTTGGCCAGTTAGAGCACCACATACCCCTGGCCACAGCGACTAGCTCAGGGATGAAATGAGCCCCCAGGTCAGGCTGGCAACACTTGGTACCAGATTTCTGCTGGTATTCTCAGCCTGGCACGGTGGCACATGCCTATAATCCCAGTATTTGGGAGGCTGAGACAGGAGGACTGCAGATTTGAGGCCAGCACATGGTAACTTAGCAATATCCTGTTTCCAAATAAAAAATAAAACAGGGACTGGGGTTGTAGCTTAGAGGTACAATGCCCCTTGAAAGGAAGGAAAGAACAAAGGAAGGAAGGAAGGGAAGGAGGGAGGGAGGGAGGGAGGAGAAGGAAGGGAGGGAGGGAGAGAGGGAAAGGAAGGAAAAAAGGAAGGAAGGAAAGAAGGAAGGAAGGAGGGAGGAGAAGGAAG
>PVLC010026044.1:0-22911 GCA_004027655.1 Graphiurus murinus | reverse complement strand
GAACAAATTAGTAACTTCCTAGGGGGAAAAACAGTGACATTTCTTACTTATTCACAAGACATATATTTCTAGATAAGAATTTCTTAGAGCAAATAATTAAGTCATGTTGAAATAGGCATTCTCAAATCTCAGGCCTGACAGTTTAGCTATATTGCCAAAGATAGTCTTTAACTGTCAGTGTAAAACATATTTTAATTGCCCCATAAGGAATACCTGTGAAAAGAACAAAAGTGAAAATGAGTGATGAGAAGGGAGAGATACTAAGGAAAGAAATTAATGTACAACTTTATGGTAACAAAACTATTTGTGGGCAGGAGCTAAAAACAACTGCATTTGTCACTGAAGTCTTCAGTTATTCCCAAGGGTGTTATTGTAAGGGCCACCATATGATTTCTATCCAAACTGAGAAATATTTGAGGTTGAAAAGAGGTGTTAAATAAATGCAAGTTTTAACTTATTCATAATTGTTATAAGCAGGATCTCAGGTAAACCTATGGCACCTAAAACAGCCTAAACAAGCAAATTCTGGTATGAAAGTTAGAAGAAAAAGTAAATGCAATTATCACATATGAACTCAATCAGGATATAGTCATGTGACTTGTTATGAAATTCATGGAATTTCAGAGTTTAGCCCCTAATTAGGAACACCAATTCTTCCCCAGTGTATTGTTTTCTCTTTTCTTTCCTTTTCCTTTCTTTCTTGCTGGTCTTGAGCTCCTAGGCTCAAGTATTATTCTCCTCTCAGTCTCCCAAGTAGCTAAGTCTACAGGTACAATACCATACCTAGCTTTTCCTCAATCTTTTACCCAGAAATACATGAAAACTTTTTGGAAATGTTTTTACTGCTTATTTAGAAAAGAGAGATAAAATTATTGGATTTATATATTTACTTATATATATATACTTACATATATATATATATATATATATATATATGAATCAGAGATAATCTTTGGATAAATAAATTTGAAAAGTGGCCATTACATTGAGCGTGGTGGCGCACGCTTGTAATCCCAGCATTTGGGAGGCTGAGACCAGAGGATCCGAGTTCTCAGCCAGCCTCAGCTACCTAGTGAGGCAATCCGCAACTTAGTGAGACCTTGTTTCAAAATAAAGAATAAAAAATAGGACTGGGGGTATAGCTCGGAGGTAGAATGCCCCTGAGTTCAATCCCCAGTACTGCAAAACAAAAAAAAAAAAGAAAAAGAAAAGAAAAGTGGCCATTAGAAAGAATAAGTCTTAGAAAGAATTAGTCTTAGAAATGAAGAATTAGTCTTAGAAATAAGAAAGAATTAGTCTTAGAAATAAATCCATAGGAAGGATAAAAATGCAGATACCAAGTAAGAATAAGTACAAAAAATATCTAAATTGAAATAGCCACTTGTATTAGGGATTTCCAGAAAAAAATAGAAACAACAGGAATTCAATTAACTAACTTTTTTATTTATAGGAACAGGCTTACATGATTGTAGAGATTGACCAGTATCATGACCTGCCTTCTGCAAATTAGAGATCTAGTAAAGCCATTAATATGATTTAGTCTTGGTCGAAAGGCCTGAGAGCAAGAAAAACTGGCAATGTAAATTCCAGTTCAAGGGCAGGAGAACATAAGATGAGGTACCTTATCTCAAGCATTGATAGGGGAAAGGGGGAAATTCTTTCATTTTTTTGCCCTTTGTTCTATTCAGACCTTTGGTGGTCAGGATCGTGCTGCCCACATTGGGAAGGGTGCTATAGTTTGGATCTTAAGTCTGCAAAGGCCCATGTTGTAACAGCTTGTTCCCTAGCTTGATGCTATTGAAAGATAGCAGCTTTCAGAATTGGGCCCTAGTAGGATCCTCAGGTCATCAGGATGTGCCCTCAAAGGGAATTATGGGATCCTGGTCTCTTCTTTCTATTTTTTGCATTCTGGGCAAGAGGTATGTAGTTTTGCCTTGCCATATACTCCTGCCATAATGTGCTATCTTGCCTCAAGCCCAAAAGCAACAGGGTTAATTGGTCATGGACTGGAACTGTGAACCAAAATAAACATATTTCTTTATAGGTTAATTATCTAAGATATTTTGCTATGGTAATGGAAGGCTGACTAATACAGATAACAATCTACTTTATAGAATCTACCAATTTAAACAAGCTTGTTGAGAAAGACTCTGCAGACACACCCAGTAGACAAATAAAATTAACCATGACAAATCTACCCTTTGTCAACTTGGCATACATACACATCTCTTTAAACTATATTTAATCTTCAAATAAAGACAAAGAACAAGGTCATAATTCAACCTAACATGATTCAACTGTCCTGCATACCACTAAAACACAATAACCCTTTTCCTAGAAGCAAAAGTTCTTAAGTGATGTTTACTCTTCTTGATATCCTATAACTTGAATACTATAATGTACAACTAACTGTGTTTAAATACTATGATATAAATTCAATAAAATTTATGTTACATGATAATAGAATAAGAGGAGAGAAAGCAAAGATACATATATGCACACACACAAGTAGATATGAAGAATTGGCTTGCATGGTTCTTCTCTTACTTCAGGATATTAAAACAGAATTTTTTCTCACAGTTCTGTATGCTGGAGATCTAAAATCAAGTGTTGGCAAATTTGGCTTCTCCTGAGGGTTCTCTCCTTGGCTTGCAGAGAGCCATCTTTTTTTCTGTGTCTTCATATGGTCTTCCCTCTGAAGAAAGATGGAAACATATTCCAGGATTCAGTCTTTTCTGTGCTGCTTACTAGATTTGCAACCAAAAGCAAGTTGCTTAACTTCTCTGTACATGTGAAATAGGGATGTAACTAATAACTATCTCATTGGGTGGTTGTCGGCCTGCTCGCCGTTCACCCCTTCACCCGCGATCGCCCCTCACCCTGGGAATGCCCACCAGCAGGTCCCCGGGAAAAGGAAGATTGCACCGTGCCCACGTCCCAAATGAGCCACCATGGGGACAGAGTATCTAGAGCTCTTCCGTTCATTGCCCCTCGAAGCAGGGCTTAAATAAGGTGCCAATTAGGAGACTGATCACTAGCTGTCCTTGCACGCGGAAGTGCAAGTATCAAATCAATTCATCATTAAACAAATTAAGTCATCGCCCTCCCCTCCTCTCCTCGGTGCCATCTTCGCTGTGCCTTGTGGTGGCAGGGGGGCATGGCTGCCCCCCTTTTGCCCCCACATCTCCCCCTTTTTGTTTTATAGAAGGGCTCTTATTCCATGGGGAATGTGCCTGTCTTAGGTTGTCTCCATCTTTCAGGAGATCTTACCCGTCATTGACTACCATTCCAGCCAATAATGAGGAATAGATGCTCCTTTTGGGAGGTATCCCGCCTAAGGACTACCTCCGGGGGAGAGAGGAGGGGTGTCAATAGTCGGATGAGGAGGAGGAGAAGCCAGGATCGGTCAGCACTCTTCACTAGTAACATAAACAGTAACCTAACTTTAAAGAAAGAGAAAACAAACATTTTTAAAGATTAAACCATCAACATTCTAACTGTGACAAAACTGTGTAGGCTCAGGAATCTCGGGGAGACGGATCCCTGTCTCTTATAAGTTGGGCCAACATCATAAACTTGGAGGAGGTCTGTTGGCGACTTTCCCTAATGCAGGAGATGCTTTTTCCTACAACACAAGGCCCCAAGGTTAGGATTAGCAGCAGGATTACCAAGGGGCCAATGAGGGCAGTTATCATTGTGGTTACCCAGGGAGACCAATTAAACAACGACTGGAACCAATTGTCGTTTTCCTGGCGCTGCCTTTCTCTCTCTTTGAGATTGTCTCTTACCAAGGCTAAGCTTTCCTTAATGATCCCCGATCTGTTGGCATAAAAACAACACATTTCCCCGAGGGCTGTGCATAGCCCTCCTTGCACAACAGATGGAGCCCTCTCCTATTCTGGAGGACCATTTTGGCGAGGGAGTTGACCTGTTCCTCCAAGCGGGAAACTGAGTTCTCCAAGAGTCCTAAGTCAGCATCTATTTGTGCACTCAGAGCCTTGATATCCTGTCCTCCCTTTATGAGGGCAGCGGTCCCTACCGCTGTGGATTCTGCTATCCCTGCACCTACCATCAGGGGAATCAAAACCAGGGCCGCCCTTTTTACCCTGACCTCGGTCTCTGCCTCAAAGTGCTGTCTACCTTGCTCTCCCCTGTAGAGAAACACTTGTGGAACAAAGTGGACTAGCACACAGAAAGAATTTGTGGACTCCAATTGATCCGAGGGGAGACACTTTGTGCAGGCCAGCCAAGTTCCGTTTGGGTTCTGATAGATGGTCCTCTTGGAGGACCCTTTGTTAGATTTTGCAACATTTGAGCAGGCCACCTTGTAAGGGGACTTTGACAGATCATACGAGGATGACATGAGACAGGAACCATTTCCTTCCAGATCTCCCAGGGTTAATCTGGGCAGAGTCCAGCTGCAATTAGCGCTGGAGGTCTCTATTGTTAGGTTGGATGCTATTCCGATATAATAGGGGGGTCTGGGGTCCAGACATAACCAGCAATCCTTTCCTAGATCAGGGTCAGTGTTATTTATGGCCTGGTGGAATTTATGCAACATTTTGAATATGGGTAAGCCCGATTCAGAGACCACGTGATCAGAGCCAGGGACCTCCGAGGGGGTCAGCGGGCCCATCAGGGCTTTGGTCTTCTTGGTCTTTTTCTTGGATTGGGGCATTTTCCCAGGTGTTTTGGGCACTGGTAGGTGGAGGCTAGGACCAATGGGTAAGGTCAATTGGGGGGGGGGCATCCTTTTTTGGATCGTAAACTTCCCCCGGGTCGCTGCTCGACACATATAGCTGGATGCCCCAAGTTTTCCCTGTCAGCCAGTGACGAGTTCCCACCTCATTCCAAGACAAGACCTTAATTTCCATAGGGTTGCAATTCCCCGCCTGATATTTGGTGGGGGCATTGCCCCTTGTTACCGTAATGAAAGGATCTTCATGTTTCCAGGAAGCTTCCGTCTCACAGCCTCAACTTCTGCAGTGATAGTTTCCCTCTCCCTGGCAGTAATATTCCCCATCTGCTGGACAAATGTAGAACTGAATGTCCTGCATTCGTTTTTGGAGGATTGAGCTCCCACAGCCTTGGTGTTCAGCTCGTCCTACTCCCCCTTGAACCCACTGTATCCACCCTATAAGGGAGCACAGGTCTACCTTAAAGAAGGGCTGACCAGTGGTGGTGAGGCTTTGTATCACCTTTCCGTCTCCAGTTTTCCTGAGTTCCCATGCCCATTGAGAGGGGAGAGAGTAGCCTTCTATAACACTAATGATTCCCAAAAGTATTACCAGTCTCCCCAGCCGGGCGGAGGGTTCAAAGGGTAGGTCTTTTCCCATCATTGGTCTTGTCCAAGTCTTTTCTGGCAAGTGGAGAGAACGTAGCAGGAGTCCTAGAATGGAAGAAAAAAGGTAATGCTCAGGTTTTTAGTCCTGGCTTGGGTTGAGTTAATTTTATATTTCTCACAGGTAACCATATGGGCTTGGGTTGGTTGTAGGGGAAAACACATCCATATCCTCTTCCGATGGTAAGAAGTGGGTCGGGGCCTTGCTACTGGCCTGTAAGCAGGTCTTTCCGCCTAGCTTGTTGTGGTTTGGCCGCTGTTAATGGTTGCCAATGTTTTACCATTAGAGGCACATCTTCATTTTTATAAAAATTTAAGATATTTAGGGTTATTAGTGCCATATTGAGTTGTTCCTGGGGGGAGACTCCCCCTTTTTGTTTTATTAATTGATTTTTAAGACTCTGGTGTACTCTTTCTATTATGGCCTGCCCTGTAGGATTATATGGGATGCCTGTAATATGTTGGATATGCCAGATGTCCAAGAACTCTTGTGTAGCCTTACTCACAAAACAGGGTCCATTGTCCGTCTTAACCTGACACATTTAGAATTTTAGATACAGAAGCAAAACCTATGCAATCGACATTCTGACATTCTCAGAAACCATATTACATCCTATGTTAAGAAATAGATACCTATTATTTGGAAATCAATTTATTTAGACAAATATTACTTTAATAATCAGTTGACAGATGACAACAAATTTACTACTGGTCAAGTCTCGGTAACCTGTTAAATTCTCTTGTAAATTTTGGTATTCCATTCTCAGAGTGGCTCTATACCCAATTTTTTTGAAACATGTTCCCTGGTTTATGCCTGTTGTTCCAATGTAGCTAGTATTATTTTGGAGGGGAACTGGGGTTTGAACTCAGGGGCAATTTACCTCCAAGCTAGACCTTCTGCCCTTTTTTATTTGGAAACGGGGTCTCAAAAAGTTGCTGAAGTTTTTACCAAGTTGGTGAGCCAGTCCTTGCAAGATAGTCTTAGCCCAGGGGGAATTAGGCCCAGGCTCCCAAGGATACCAGGGGTCCGGTGAAGCTGGGGTGGGGTTTAGATTGATCAGAAAAGGCTGCAGCGGGGATTCCCCCCGGCCATAGGGGGGAGGTCCATCTCGGTGGGGCATACCTTCCTGAAGGGGGCTTGACACTGTCCAAACAAAAGCGGAATAAGGGTCCCCAGAGAGTGCTTTATTACCAGTGTCTGACAGGCCCTTAGATTTGGGAATCCCCACTTCCTTTGGGGGGGCCGAGGCCCCTTTCTGATGGGGCCTGGCGGAAGCCATCCAGGCTAGGGAAGGATATAGGCCCCTAGGGGGCTCCCTACTCTTTTCAATATGGAGCGGATTGGCGCCCCCTGGGTCAAGGGAATCCTTGTCTTTTAAGACCAAGCCACGCCCCCTCCTCCAGGCGGGGAAGTCCCCCTCACCCCTGACAGCTGAGGAAGAACTACAGCCCCCAAAACATGCCTTAAGGGCAGACACTGTGGGATAAAATCCCCGGGGGGGATTCCCCCCTCTTGAACCTCTCTCTGGTGGGCAAGGGATTGCACCCTATCCCAGGTATCAAAGGAGAAAAGGTCTCCGGAAGTTATCCAAGGCTCCAGATCTATTATGGCTTTCCATACCTTGTCGGCCTGAGAATCCGACAGTTCCAATCCCCGACTCTTCAGCATATAGTGAAGAGCCTTAAGGGCGGGCTCTTTTTCTTTCCCTGTTGCATTACCCATTTTTAATTATATGGGTCAAATCTTCCCCTGTAGACCGCTTAGCCCGAGGATGAAGATGATACTCACATCCTTCGCCAAGGCGAGGCAGCCGGGCTCCTCTCCCAGGCGGCTTAGCTTTCGGAGCTCCCTCGCAGATGACAGGTGACAGCCGGCAAACCAAAAACCGAGCGGAAACACCACTTGTTGGTCTGCTTGCTGTTCATCCCTTCACCCCCGATCACCCCTCACCCTGGGAAATGCCCACCGGAGGGTCCCCGGGAAAAGGAAGATTGCACCGCACCCACGTCCCAAATGAGCCACGATGGGGACAGAGTATCTAGAGCTCTTCCGTTTATTGCCCCTCGAAGCGGGGCTTAAATAAGGTGCCCAAGCCAATCAGGAGCCTGATCACTAGGAGCTGTCCTTGCACGCGGAAGTGCAAGTATCAAATCAATTCATCATTAAACAAATTAAGTCACCGCCCTCCCCTCCTCTCCTCGGTGCCATCTTCGCTGTGCCTGGTGGTGGCGGGGGGGGGGGGGGGGGGCGCATGGCCGCCCCCCCCTTTTGCCCCCACAGGTGGTGTGAATTGTAAATGGATGAATGCATATAACTTATTTAATAGTGGCCAGCACATTATAAACTGTGTTAAATGTAAAAATAACAATAATTTATGGCTTAAAATTGTACAATTTGATACTTACATATAATTGTGTTCATAAATAAAGATTTGTATTCTATAGAGCTATTCCATTTTTTATCAAATGTCATAAGAAAGAAAAATGTATAGTTTCAGGTGATTTTATCTCAGCTACAGTTTGTGTCACTTACTATTCAAATATTCACATGCATCATACAGCTGTCTGACCATCTGTGTTTCTAAAATAATTCCAGTGATGTTTCATTTTATTATTGTTAATAATAAAAACTCCCACATCTTTTACATTCGTGTGCCTGCATCTTTTACATTTGTGTAGGTGAGAATTCTATACTTACGTTTGCTATTTTGAATCCACCTTTAAGTCTTTGTTTTCCTATGCATGGGTTAGTCCTTTTATTTTCTTTATAGATATTGAAGTGTTTTTTTTTCTTTTTTACTAACATATCACATTTTCTCTTTGCCTGGTCCTACCCTAAGTACTTTCCATGTAGTAAATCACTTAGTGCTTACAACAGCCCCGTCAAGTAGGTGCTATTATACCAATTTTACAGATGAGTAAACTGGGGTGGAAAGAGATTAAGTTACTTGACCTTCACATAGTGAGTCAATAGTGGGGCTATCAATGGACCTAGATAGTCATGGTTACATTTTCATTTTGTGCATTCTTTTTTCTTTGGCTTATTGAATACTACAGCTGTGACTGTCCTAATGACATTTTATTCAACAGCTCTACATATACAGTGGTGACCCCAGGAGATTATAATGGAGCCAAACAACTTCTATCACCTAGTGACATCAGTCATTGTAATAACATAGTACAATGCATCACTCAGGTATCTGTGACAATGCTGGTATAAACAAACCTACTGCACTGCCAGTCATATAAAAGTAGAGCACATACAGGTATGTACATAGTATTTAATAATGATAATAAAAATCTGTGTTACTGGTTTATGAATTTACTATATTTTTATTGTGAAAGTATATTCCTTCTAATTTAAAAAATACTTGTTATGTAGCTGTAGCCTCATACATCTCATGCTTACCAAGTCTCTTGATTGTATCAAGAGCCAATGTGCAGTGATCAACCTATACCATCTACGTTTGTGTAAATGTATTCTATGATGTTCCCACAATGATGAAACCACTTAATGATGCATTTTTCAGAATGTGACGTATGACTGTATTCATTTTCCACATTTTTGGCTACTGCTTAATGTCTTTTATTAGATCATCCTTATTAGATGAAACAGTTCTTGAATATTGGGGCTTCCTAGGGTTTTATTCTTGGAATGCTTGTTTTTTCCCCTTTGAATTCTGTCTAACTCATTCTATGGTGAGGTACAATCTAAATAGTGATGGATCATACATATGTATTTCCAGAGCCACCTTTTCCCTAGTTGAACACTAATTTCCAGTCACCTTCCACAAACCTCCAATTTGGATGCTGAGCATGCCCCAAACTATAGTCTTCAGATGCCCTGCTCTTCCCAAATTATTCCTTCTCCTTCTATTTCAATCTATAAACCTCATAGTGGACTCTTCAGTCTTCCTCATTTCATATACGTGATCTGGCAACAAGTTTTATTGCTTCTAGTCTTAAGTGGCTCCCTAATTGTTCCTGCCTCAAATCTCACTGTCATTGCTTTAGTGTAGCATTTGTAAATAGGTGTTTATAGATTTTCTATTATCTTATCATACATTAATGAGTTTTATTTGCTAAAATCTATGGTTCAGTCAGTTTTTGCTGACATTTTCTGTAGTTTAAGATGTTTTAATCATTTCATTACTGTTATTTCCCCAATATTCCAGGTCTGAGGCAGGATGTTATTCTTGAGCTATCTTTCTGCCTTCTACTAGCTTTCAGTTTTTATTTCATCTCAGCAATGTTCTTCTATAGAAGTGAGATACTTCGAGGATCAAACTTTTCTCAGAGTTTTAAAAAATAGATGAGGGTTTTGTTTCCTCAGTCAGCAGTTACCAATGCACACATAGAATGAAAAGAAATAACATTTAAGAAACACTTGATATATTTTTCTTTGGGCTAGTTCTCAAGTCTAAAAAATTTTTCTGTGGAGGATATTAATTACATTGTATATTATCTCCCACCTGGACTTTGACAACAACCTTCAAACTTGTCTCTGTGACTGTCTACTCTAATGTATTCTCTATATAATAATCTTCTTAAAAGTGGAAAAGAAACATCTCTCAGCCACTGGATTAATGGAACTCTTTCTGAATGACTTGCAGGATCTTTGACAAGTCAGTTGAAATGACTTCTCCAGCCTCCTTCCCCTTCCTTACCATGACCCCTAATTTTAAGTCACAATAACATCTAGCCTCTATGCACATGTGTCTTTCTCTCTCTAGTGCCAGATGCTTCTTCTGTGTCCAGAGATCCATCCATTTCTTGAAGACCTAACCCTGACACAATTTCTGGACACACTCCTACTTAGTGTCTTTAACCATCTACCTCATGGTGTTACCTGGGACATCCCTGTCCTTCATGATTAACGGCAAAGACTCTAATTCCTAATTTTCCTCTGGCTTCCTGCTTCCACACTTTTATTATAGTTGTTTAACTCCTCCTTTTTTGTTTCCAAAACTGAATCTAGATTTTATGACTTGATCCTCTTCACCAATTTTTAGATAGGGTTTTACTTCCCAGGCCACACTAGGTAACCACTCCATAGCCTTGACCCCAGACTTAGTTAGCATTCTAGATTCTCTTGTAAATCCAAAGGCCCTTCAAATAGAAGGAATCACATAGTCTGTTAAATATCAGACTGAATTAACTGGTCATTGTCTCCTTGAGGCTTCTCTGGTCATCTTTTTCCATGCCTTTATTTTATCTCTGTATTGTAACTGTAGCTACTGTAATACTTGAGAGCAGTCTCAGGGGTGAAGAGTGTAACTTGACATTTCTGTAGTCCATTCCTATTGGCACAAAGTTCCTCCTGGTGCACCTTTGCTCAGTCTTCTCCAGACTCATGTGTGCCTTTGCTTTCCTCAGCCTATACCTGCAAATCTTTTTTCAGAAGACACTCTCAGACTACCGAGACTAACTTTCCACAACCCAGTGGGCTGGAGGGGCCTGGATGTCATTCATCAAGGGTGGCTCTTAGCCAATGACTGAATAGCAAGCCCTCTTCCCAAGAAACAGGGTCACCTTTCAGCTGTAGGTTAAAGTTATTCTCTGTGGAATTTTTCCTGAAACCTTACTTGTCCTCTTTCCTCCCTTCCCTGCTTCCTTTTCTCTTTTATTGATTTCTCTCTTTGGCTCTAGGTCGCCTTCTGGGGATCTTGACCTAAGATAGCACTTAATCTCCCTTTCAAGTCCATTTTTGTTTGATTACTGAAAAATAATTTCTGAGTAAACATAGTCACTTCAGATTTCATTTCAATCAATCTAGAATTTCTCCTTCAAAGCTCTTCTTTCCTTACAAGTTCTAGCAGGGTAGTCATGGTGGTGGTGGTGATGTTTTTATGGTGTCATGAGGGATTATATTCATCTGGGTCCAGAGGTCAGAATCTGTCCTAGTGACAAATTACCTTGCCGCTCAGTTATCTGTTTCCATTCTGTTCTCATTGCTATGGTTAAGGCTTCATAGTGCCTAGATCCTTTCCTCCTTTCCTTTTTCTCATCTCCTCCCTCTCCCATTCCTCCCTGCTTGCCCCTTTTTATCCCCAGTACTTAAAACAGGAACACTAACTTTTGAGCAGAAACAACAATTAAAAAAAAATTTTTAAATGATGACACCTTTGTAATCATTCTCATTTTATATCCTCAGAGATACTGAATAGTTGAGGAAAAGGAGGATAACTGGTTATTAGTGGGACTTAGATTTGGGTCCTTTGTCTCCATATAAATTTTTTACCATTTTCACCTTCCTTTGTACCACTTTCCAGATGCCCTGTCATGTTTGGTGTTCAGGGACTTTCCTGCTGATAGTGATCTCAGCCACCAGAAAAGCAAGTCACAGACATTTACTTGTGGCCTGTTAAGGAAGGGAAGAATCATTCTCAAATCATGTTACTACTGGAAATGAAAACCGGATCTTCCTGACTGGTCTTCCTTCTTGAATAGAAATGTTAATCAACAGCTCTCCTTCCTTCTTAGAGAAACTGTTCATACCTTGATCTTTCATTGGAAACCTGCCTGTAGTATGATCAAGTATCAATTTTGATAGCATTTTTTTCTGTTTGGTAAGAAATACATTTTGAGGGGAGGGTTCCATACATACTGGAGAAGCATTGGGTCTTTATCAAATGTATGTTTATAGCTTAAATCAGAAAGAACATTGAATAATGGGAATATTCTATCACAGTAATAGAAGAAATGTACTCTAGAATAGTATGATATGAGGATAGTGCTCTTAAATTATTGATATTAAATGAGAAAAGAAGGCTCAGCACAATACTCTTATTCAGTCCCAACTATTGTCACTCTTAGGAGTTCAATGCCATATATCAGGTGGTATTTTACAGGGTTTAAAAGACCCTCTGATATCCTCAGAGGAGCAGAAGTGACATGACCTCTTTTACCTGCATATATGTGCAGCCTCTGGGCTCTCCTTCTGTAGCATTGTATTTGCTGAGCTGTGAGAGTATAGGAATGGTGTGGATTGGAGCTGCTCAGATATGCTGCCTAGCAGGAGGGAAGAGCAGTGCAGTTGGAAAGACGTGATTTAGTTAATATGCAATGCTCTGCCTCTCAGGCACTTAGGGGCACATCTTTTGTTATTCTGCTTATTTCTCCTGACAAGGGCATGATTTGGCAGTTTGTTAGGGAACAACATTACCATTTAGTGGAAGAACACTTGCCGTTTTAAAACTTTTAACTTGAATTAATGTCATGTAGAGTATATTTGTTTTAACCTATTGACTCTCAGCACTTAAACACCTTAGGCAAGATCCATCTGTATGTACAGAACCTGAAATCATTTGCAATTTGGTAATGTGTCTCATTGTAGCATTTTTGAATGCCATTATGAATTAAATACAGCAGTATCATCTTATATTCCATTTTAACATCTTAAAGTTGACATTTACTTTTTGCAAATAAATTTCATATAAAAATTGGCATAGTGCTTTCGCCATATTGCACATTTATAAGATCTTAGTCTTTTTGTTTAAAATCCTGATTAGTAACTTTAGGACTTTTCTTTCTTCCCAAAGATATACTGCAGATGAAGAGATGCCTATAACAGGAGGTATAATAATTGGAACCTTTAGGATTACTCCAAATAAGTTTAATGATATTTGATGTCAGCTAAATATTCCTGGTGTGTCTAGTGTCCACTGTCCTCACAATTGCCTTTTATTTTGCATCTCTTTTTTATATTTTCTACTGTGCGTCCAGGAGTACTGGTCTCTTCTGTGTCACCAAAAATGATAATGTTTCCTTCTTATGAAAGAGCTGATGATTTCTTCATGTTGCAACCCAGTCCAGGAGGAGATATGAGCATGTACATCCGTGGATCTTCCAATTCTAGCTCAGCCTCCTTACTCATGAGAACTTCAAGCTAATCAGTGGTCCCTCAAAAGACAAAAACAAAAACAAAACACATGAATTTTACTTTGACATGATGTACTTTAAATTTATATGGAAGGAAAATTATTGTCTCATTAGCATGTCTTTGGCCTGTTATCTTTTTAGTTATTTAAATTATTTTAATTTTTTTTAGATTGACAACTAATAACTGTAAAAATTTGTGAGTACAATGTGATGATAATATCATCATTGACTTGGAGACCAGTTGATTTGTTGGCCTGACTATAGAATTTAGCTTTTATTGGATTTTCTCTTTGTTGCTTGGTAAATGGCTTTGGGGACCAGATTCAGAATTCTGGATTCAAAGACCAATCTTGATTCACTCATGTTTACTGAGTGCTTATTATGTGATAGGAATTGTTTGAAAGACTGAAGAAACAATGAGAAACAAGGTAGATAAAATTCAAACTCTCACGCAGATCATGTTCTAATAGGGTGGAGAAACAAATAGCTTTATACTGAAATTCATTTCAGTAAGAAATTCATTCATACTTCAGTATCAGGCCAAATGTTACATGCAGTGTTGAAATGGATGGCATGATAGACAGACGGTGGTCACAGTTGCTTATATTAACAGAGAAAACCTATTTGGGGTGTTATTAAAGCTATTGGCTAAAAAGCAATTCTTTTTTTGTGTGTGTTATGAGCCATGTATGTTTTAAGGGGCAAGATTCCTGGCAGGGCAGATGCCCCAAGGCTAGGATGAATATGGGTTGTTAGATGAGAATACCTATGACAGCCAGTATTACTGAAGAAATCTATACAAGAAGAAGAGTGGTAGGAGATCAGGTGGGAGAAGTAGGCAGGGGACACATCATCTGAGGCTTGGAAGAGCATGTTAGTAAGGTGTATGAATTTCATTGCAATCTGTGGAGAATCACTTGAATTTTTAAGCAGGCTATCACTATTTTAGAATGATCACATTGGCCTCTGTATGGAAAGTAAAATGGTGCTCCAAATTCACAAGAAGACAGAGGAAGAGGGCTGGCTAATTAGCAGGTTCTTTCCCTGCTCCCTTTTCCTGTCTGCATCTTGAGTGTTCTTAACATCTTTTGACTTTTTGTTTGCTATTATGATTGCTAAAGATTTACTTGAAATGCTGCCACAAAGGTTGCTTGATTCCCACCATAAGGAGATTAAACAAATGCCAAAATTTAAAATCCAACAAACAACTAAGGGAACCATGAAGACAAAACATTCCATACAGAGCAGTGGGTATGGCCAGTACTATGTTTAATAGATTTAAATAACTGGAACTGATCAAAGTTGTGACATTGCTTCATCTTAGAAGAAAATGGGTGATAAATTTTAACTGTAGCACCTTGGATACTAAAACCTTATTGCTTAAGTAAGGTGCTCTAATTATCTCCCCCATTGATACCTCTGATTGAAGTCACAAGGTTTCTGATGAGGCTCATGAAATCATTATATAAGATGCTTAGATTTCACATTTTGATTTCAATTCTTTTTGTTGTTGTTGTTAGTTTCTACTGTGTTATTGTACTAGACTTATATAATGCTGAGAACAAGATGATCAGAGTACCAGGCCTCCTGGTACTTGCAGTCTAGATAGAAAGAAAGTGGGCACTTGGGCACCCCCTTGACAGTGAATACAATGAGTACTTATCATACCCAATATCCATTGTTTTAAACTTCTATCAACATTTCAAAAATTTCTGACGCCTGGGCCCTGAACTAAACTAGAACCTTTGGATAAGGCCCTAGTATTAAAAAACAAAAAAAACCCTCCAGGTAATTCTATTGCATATATAGGATTAAAAATCATTTTGCTATATCAGGGTTTTTTTAAACATCAATATGATTGAAATTTTGGGTTGTCTCATTCTATATTGAAGAGGGGTGACCTGTGCATTGTAGTATAATTAGCAGCATCCTTAGTCTCTGCCTACTAGATATCAATAGCATTCCCTGCAACTGTAACAATTGAAAATGTCTCCACAGACTGACAGATATCCTCTTGGGAACAAAGTCTCTTCTATCTCCCCATCCCCCTAGGGAGAATCACTGCTCATAGGATGTGGGCTCTGGCTATTTCTTTGATCTGCTCTCATACCAATCTCTGCCTTGCTGATTCTGCTTTGGCTATGAAAGCTCCTGTATAGTCTTCAAACTCAGTGACACCACACAACCTTGAATACCTCTGACCACTATGGCTTCCTCCAAAAAAACCACTTGACTAATTCCCAAGGTCTGCTCAAGTGTCACCTCAGGAAAACATTCCATTATTAATCTACTTAAAATACCTCTTCCATCATCTCTCTTTATTCTCTTACTCTGCTTTCTTGTTTTTAATGAAACTTATTACTGTTTGAAATTAAATTATATGTATTTTTATAATCTCCCTGCTATGGTTTGAAAGTAAAATGTCCCTCAAATCCCATGCTCTGGAAGCAGCCATGTTTGAGGTGGGCGCCTGAAGGCGGGGCATGTGTGGAGGTAGGTCCCTAGAAATGTTGCCTTGGAGACTATACCTTTCCCTCATCCCTTTCCCTTGTTCTCTCTGCTTCTCACCATCATGCCATAAGTACTTATAGCCCCTACTCCTGCCTGGCAGCTGGTGTTAATTGACTAAATATATATAGGCTGAAATCTGCAGACACATAAGCAAATAAACCTTTCTTTCTCTAAGTGTTGCATTTCATGTTGTAGATTGTAGCGGTGAGAATCCCTGAATCGCCATAAAAGTAAATATCACAAAAGCTGTTTAAGTGTCTAATACATAAAAGGTAGTTAATACTTATTGAATTAATGAAAAATATGTTTTATGAAATGGGAAATAAAAAGTATTATGGAGTATTGATATCCTTGCAAATCAACCTAAAATTCTTTTTTTAAATCATTTTCCATAATGTTTAAATCTTTTGAACTCTACATATATTTAAAATTGCTTTTAAGACAGGCGTGGTGGTGCACGCTTGTAATCCCAGCATTTGGGAGGCTGAGACCGGAGGAGCCGGGTTCGCGGCCAGCCTCAGCTACCTAGTGAGGTACTCCGCAACTTAGTGAGACTCGGTTTCAAAATAAAGAATAAAAAATAGGGTTGGAGGTATAGCTCGGAGGTAGAATGCCCCTGAGTTTAATCCCCAGTACCGCAAAAAAAAAAAAAAAAAAAAAAAAAATTGCTTTTAACTAAAGATTATATATATATATGTATATATACACTTATGCATACGCAGGTATCTAACCACTGACAAGCAATGAATATGTTAAACTTTTACCCAATAAGAGGAAAAACTTAGTACCTTCTAATTTTTGGTTAACCAATACAAAATATTCATTTGTCTCTACTGTGCTGTAACTGCAGTCAAGTTAGCCATATGCCCAAGGTCATAGTTTTTATCAAAACATTTGACTATATATGTTTAGTATCAATCTACAACAAAATTTAGTCAACATTAGTAAATAAAAGTTTATATTTTAAAAGCATAGAAAATATTTTCCATAGGAAAAAGGAAGTGTTTGCCCTGTTATCTTTCTGAAAGACCCTATCTAAGTTATTCTGGTAGTATCTAAAGTTGAAACAATTTTTCATTCATTTTGCTAGAATATTCACATTACTTTCCATGGCATCTTTCCTTAAGTAGTTCAAAGCACTTTTCTATGTGATTTCTTATCTTTTTTAAAGTTTATTTTTAATGAGATATAAAGTGATAGGAACAAACACACACAACAGTTGGTGTGCTTCCTTTTGGATCCCACTCAACTCCTTCCCCTTCCTGTACATGTCATTGAGATTGATATTGATAATTTCATGTATTACATAGCATTATTTGAACTATTGCCTTCATCAAGTCTCCTACCCCTCCCTCCCCACTAAACCTTTGCCCCCCTGGAGTCTCTAATTTTTTTTAATCTCAAGTCCCTTTTGTTCCCCTGGCTTTGTTTCTCTCTAGCTTCCACATATGAGAGAAAACATACAACTGTTTCTTTCTGAGACTGGCTAATCTCACTTAGCATAATATTCTCTAGTTCCACCTATTTTCCTGCAAATGACATAATTTTGTTCTTCTTTATACCAGCATAAAATTCCATTGTGTGTGTATGCCACAGTTTTGTAATCCATTGAGATTTCAAATAAATAACCTTGGGCTTGGGAAAGATCTTATGAGGTTTAGTCCAACTTTCTTACCTCCAGGCAGAACAATAATCACCAGGCATGCACATTTTCTTTATTCTGAAAGTATCCTAGAAAAAATAATATCATAATGGCTATTGATACATTTCTTTTTTTTTCTGTACTAAGTATATGGTACTAAATTGGCAATGTAAAAATTACCATGTTATCTAGGAATTTTTTAAGGGTAAGACTTACTCTCCATGTTAATCAAATAAAGAACTCCTATGCCTACCATAAGTTTTCTTTCCCTGCCCTGACTGCACATCTCAGACATCCACATACAAATTCATTTTTTTATCATCTACATAAAGCTGTTAAACAAATACTCAACATTCTTTATGTAACTATTCATCTTTCTTCCTTCTTTATCTTTATTTTGCCTTTCCCTCTCTCTTCTCTCCTTTCCTTCTTTTTCATTCCCCATTCTTCTTTCTTTCCTTGTTTTTTTTTTCTATATATTTTGATTCCTTCTCTCTTTACCTCCCAAATCATTATTGGACACTATTCTGGATACTGAATATATGGAGTTGAATATTATGACCTTGAGGAATTTGTTGCCTAAATCTCTAATAGTAGTAGCTTATTTATGAAGCTAAAAAGCCAAGTCACAGAAGGGATAAGCCACTTATTTAAATTTATTCAGCCCATTAAACATGTGGTGTCCCTCTTTGGTTCATTTATTCATTTTTTTCATTTATTGAAATAATATTAATTGAGTAGCTTCTATGTGCCAGTAACTGATACAGATGCCAAGGCTATAGAAGTGAACCTAAATAAATAAATAATAAATAAATAAATTCTCTGACCCCCTGGAGTTTAAAAGCTAGTGATATTTCACTGTACATGCTGGCTCTAATATTCTGGTCCGTGAGAATTAGCAGTAGGCAGGATGACACCTTAAGCAATAATTATCATATTTCTATCCTGTACCAATTGTACCTGTGTAATTCTTTGTCTTGCACGGATGCATTGGGATCCTCCACTGTAGAACCAGAATAGAAAGCAGAAAATATCAACTTAGGCAAAAATATTACTGATCCAAGTTTAAGACAGAAAGCTTTAAATGTGTATTGTAGAATGAATTTCCTACCCTAAAAGACGAACCAGAAACTGAAGGAGAGAGAATAAACGTGTGGATAGAAGGGCAGAATATTTACCTAGCCAGAATGGGAACCATTAAGTATATATATTTTTAGAAAGATCTACCATTACTGGGGATTCCTTGAGAAAGCTAAGCAAGTACTAATTGGGGAAAGGGATCATAATTTCCATTAATTATACAGTTTGAAATGCCGTTTTCCATTTGAAACACCTCTGCTGTTACCTTATCTCCATTCCCATGGAAACAATCTTTGAACTGGAACATTTTATCCACACATACCTATGAACTAGAGGACAGGAGACCTGCACACCTTCCAGGGAGAAGGGGTGAGCATTACAGAAGACCTTAACAATTGTAAGAACAGGGATAGCTGCATACCATGTAGCATCTGTTATTCACCTAAAATTTTTTTCCTTCTGATTTGTATATTCGCTATATCTAGAACTAAAAAAAATAAGATCAGAATTTTGCTAAAAGATTATAGGAGGACAACTGAATAGGTATGAACAGTGATAAACATTCTTACTTCATCCACTCCTTGTAGTTTGTGGCACTCACGAGTAGAGCTGTCTTTAGCTATTAAGAATGTCACTATTACGGCATTATACAACCCTTACATTTTATTAGAGCAAATTGGCTCCATTATAAAACCCATTTCTTTGGTTTGATTTTTTTCCCATCTCCTGTCAATGCTATTAGAGTTATTTTTACAAAGCTCATCACTTAAATTCTCACTTCCATAACTCACTTGTATACTATATTTTTAGGTTGCTCATCAAAATTGTCATGAACTGGCCCATAAGATGATTAGCAATATACATTCCATTGCCTTACATTTGGAAATCAAAGCAAATTAGATCAATTGATGAAAATGCATATAGATATTGAAGCATTTTTCCACTGATTAGAATCTTTCTCAATGCCAGGAAAAATTGCAATTGTGTGGGTTTTAATTTTAAAATTTTTTATTCAACTAAGATGTGTGCATGTATGAATGTATCACTTTGAATCTCAGTATGATGTATTATTACAATGCATGAGTAAAATTTTTAAAAAATCTATTCAGAAAATAGTTTGTTAAACATACGGATATCTATGCTGCTGAGACAGTGAGACTTTATAAATTAAGAAGGAAAGAAAATCTTATCTCTATTTGTTAACGTGCTCCAGAAAGCAATAAGGCCATAAAATGTTAGGTGAAACAGTATGGAGGATCCTTAGATGAATGGGAATGAACCTACCATATAATCCAGCAATACCACTTCTGGGTATCTCCCCAAAAGAATGGAAACCAAACTATCAGTCCAATGCATGTGTATCTATGTTTATAGCTGCACAATTCACAATTGCCAAACTATGGAAGCAGCCAAAATGTCCATCGATAGATGAATGGATTACAAAACTATGGGATATGTACACAATGGAATTTTACTCAGACATAAAGAAGAACAAAATCATGTTATTTGCAGGGAAATGGATACAACTAGAAAACATTATATTAAGTGAGATTAGTCAGTCACAAAGGTAAAAAAGCATATGTTCTCCCTAATGTGTGGATGCTAGGGAGAAGATGAGGCATAAGAGGGTCTCCAGATGAAAAAGGAGAAACCCTCAATAAGCAAAGAAGTTGACTTAACTGAAGGGGATGGACGGGGGGGAGGGGAGAGATACCTGAATGCACATGATGTACTTTCACAAATATATCAAAGTCAATCACTAAACTGAACTTGGGAAGGAGGGAGGGTAAGGGAGTGGGGTGGGAATTGGGGAAGGGGTTAAATGAAAAATGTGTGCATATATGCCTTTATCAGCTTGTACCTAACAAAGATGTATGATTACAATGTACCAATTATTATAAAAATAAAAAAATATAAAAAATGTTAGATAAATAAGAAGAGAGTATGGACCAGTCCATTGACCATGGAGTGAGATAGAGTGGAACCCAGAGTAGCAGTGTCTCCTATCCTCATCATACATGCCAGTGCCAAGAAGGAAGGAAAGAACAGAGGCAAGGTAAAGGTAGAATACTTACTGGGTTTTGGGATTCTAAGACTCAAATGAAACAAAAGGTGAGTTAGAGAAATGAGAACTAGGATTATAAATTTGAGAAACTGATTTGAATAACAAAACCTGTTTCATATTAAAATGAGTCACACAGGTGCTCTTAAAATGTTCAGAAGAGCCAGGTGTGGAGGCCCACACTTGTAATCCTAGTGCTTGGGAGGCTGAGACAGGAGGATCACAGGTTCATGGCCAGCTTCAGCTACTTACTGAGTCCCTCTGCAACTTAGTTAGACCCTGTCTCAAAGTAAAGAATAAAAATAGGGTTGGGGGCATAGCTCAGAGGTAGAATGCTCTTGGGTTCCATTGCCAGTACTGCAAAAATAAAAATAATAAAAAAAAGTGTCCCGAGTGTACCTTCAAGGATGTGGGCTACTATTTTCACAGGGATGGAATGGCAATGCAGTTATGAAAGCAAAACAGGAAACACTATTCTGTCCTCCATCACACTTAAATTACTTTAGAAAATCTTAGCATTTCAGGCCAGTTATAAAAGAGCTACAAGTTTCAGACATAAGTACTTAAAATCAGGAAATGGGAAACAGCATTATAAAAGAAAAAAACTTAAGAAATTAAGTGAAGTCATTAAATATGATTAGACAATTCAAGGGAGAATAAAAATATCATAAAACTTAGACAACCATAAGACTATGTATGAATGAAGATTGACTTCTATAGCAGCAATAGAGTAAAATGAGTAATACTTGTAAACATTAAGAAAATTGAGGAAAAAATACAAAGAACTAGTTAATTAGGTACTAATTTACCTAAAAATGTAGTTTCTGGAGTTTCAATACATTGTATAAAACAATGAAAGCATTATCCAGTGAGGACTGAATAAGCTCTTTGTTCCATATAATGACCTTAGTTACACTGAAACCTAAGTTGATGGCACTGTCACTACATGAACATTGCTAGCAGACAGAAAGAGGACATGGTAAAGCATGAACTTCCTATTATATCTTCTTTTAGAAAGTGACACATTTGACTTCACTTGCATTCTGCTGGCCAAAGTAAGTCACAAGTCTATGCCTGAATTCTGTAGGAAGGGTAATGCAATTCTATTATATTCTAGGATAGAAGAATAGATCCAAATGTTTGGGAACAGTGATTGTTATAATAGTAAGCTTTAAATATTCACTATTTTAAGAATGGAATAGGCTAAATATATAAACAAATTCAAAAGAAATTTAGCCAAATTGCTGGATGAACTTACAAATGGAATTTGTTAAGTTAAATGATGTAGAATGCCCTAACATTGCAGTCTAATGTCAAACAGAAAAATTATGATCTTTCAGAATACTTCCTAGCATAGATAGAATAGGGGAATCGTCTATTAGTCATACCTGCTGGTGCAGGATTATCTGTTCTCATGTAATTCTTCTTTCTCATATGCTGGAGGTGCTAATTAATTTTCTAATCTGAATTTCTATATCTCTCATGGTTATACGCCGTAGGTGATAGAGTATTTACATCTATAGCAGAATTTCAGATAGATGGAATGTAAAAACCAAAACAAAACAAAAATCCCCAAATAAACAAAATACTTAGAAGGACAATTTTTTTTTCTGGGATCTTAACTAGATCTAAGTATAAAGCAGGAATAGCTTTATATCCAGGAATAATTGTCAGTTCCCGTTATACTTTGCACCTGGAAATATTCCCCCAAAGCTCATAAAGGCTTGGTTCTCAGTGCAGCAATGTGTACGGGTAAAGCTTTTGGGAAGTGTTTGGATCCTGAGGGTTCTAACCTCATTAGTGGATTAATCCACTTGATGGATTAATAACTTGAATGGGCTACTGGGAGTGGATAAAAACAAAAGGCAGGTGGGGCAGGGTTGGAGGAAGTACATCACTAGGAATATAAGCTCATGGTGACTCTATCTTGTCCATAGCCTGTTCCTTTCTCTCTATCTGTGCTTTCTGACTGTCATGAGCTGAGCAGCCTTCCTCCAGCACACATTTTCCCCATGATGTTCTGCTCTATCTCAGGCTCAAAGCAATGGGCTGACACCTCTGAAACTATGAGCAAAAATAAACCTTTCCTCTTCCAAGTTGTTTGTGTCAGGTTTTTTTTTTTTTTTTTTTTTTTTTTTCAGTACCAGGGATTGAACCCAGGGGCATTCTACCTCTGGGCTATGCCCCCAGTTCTATTTTTTTTTTTATTCTTTATTTTGAATCAGGGTCTCACTAAGTTGCGAAGGGCCTCACTAAGTATCTGAGGCTGGCCACGAACCCGTATCCTCCGGTCTCAGCCTTCCAAGTACTGGGATTACAAGCGTGCACCACCATGCCCAGCTTTGTGTCAGATATTTTGATGACAGAAATGAGGCTGACTAATACAGTCCCCCA
>PVLC010026043.1:0-23085 GCA_004027655.1 Graphiurus murinus | reverse complement strand
CCCCAGTACCGAAGGAAAAAAAAAAAAAAAAAAAGGCAAAGGGACTTGCCCAAGGTCACACAGCCCAGAACTAGAAGAGCTGGGGTCGAGAAGCCTGGCCCTGCCGCCAGTGCACTACCTCTGACCTGCAGCTCTTCTGTAGGGAGTGAGCCTGGGACAGGACGGAGGGAGGGGGTGTTCTGCGCTCCAAGGGGCCGCGTTCCCGCCTTGTTTTTCTAAGGGCCTGCTCACAAGGCTGCCGCCAAACCATAGGGACCTATGCTTATGTCGTAAGTCACACTTCACTCTGATCCTAGGTCAAAGTGGGCCCTAGGTCATCCCCCAGGGCCCCAACAGCACAATATGTGACTTGGAAACCTCCCCCCCACCCCCCGCCACCCCATGTGCTCCAGAGCAGGGCTGCCACATTAAAGCAGGGAACACCCAGGATGCTGACCTACCTTGGTGCAGCCAGTGGTTAAGGAGCTGGGCGGGCGGGCTCTCCCACCGCCTAGGATAATCATTAACCAGGGGTGGAGGCTGGAGCCAGGCCCTGCACCCCCAGGGCCAGCTCCTCCCCACCTGGTGCATCCTGGGGCCACATTGCAGCCACAGATAGGCTGGTGTGGCCTCAGGTACTGGAGAGGAGGGGCTCAGACCACAGACTGACTGGACCCTTCAGGAAGGCTGGCCTGATGTTACAGGGCAGGTGACCCAGAGGCCCCGGAGGGAGTTACAGCAAGTAAGGTGTCACACAGGAGGATGACCTGGGCCTTGAGACTGTGGGGGGGCGGTACTGAGGTCCCTTGGACAAGGTATCAGGGGCAGAATTGAAGGGGGAACAAGAAAATCACCAAGTAATAGTTATTACTTATGAAATGCCTGTTGTAGGCTGTTTCTGTGATCTGTAATCTGCACCCAAACCCTACAAAGTAGGTATTAGCATTCCTGCAGGATAACTGAGGATCAGAGAGGTTAACCCGCCAGCCCAAGTCACACAGCCCTAAGGACAGGACTAGGGCTGTGTCTCCTTCCCATGACACAGTCCTGCAGAATTAAAAGGAGCAGATTAAATGCTGCGGCTAACACTCCCATGAGGGAACCTCTGAGCTGTATGAAGCCCTTTGGCTTCCTAGCCAGAGTCCTGGCCTTTCTAAAACCAAAAGCATCCTGGGCTCAGAAACTCTAATGGTAACCAGCTGTGGTGACACAAGCCTCTCATTCCAGTACTTGGGAGGCTAAGACAAGGATCACAGGTCCGAGGCCAGCCTCAGCAACTTGGCAAAACCCTGTTTCAACATAAGAAGTAAAATAGGGCTGGGGATGTAGCTCAGGGTAAAACACTCCTTAAATACTCAGTACCATCCCCCCACCCCCCCCACACTAATGGTAAGGGAACTGGGGAGGGGCAGAAGAGGAGTGTATCCTAGTAAAGATGGCTCCTGGGGGTCTAGCACCCCAGGGCAGGAGGTGAGCCTTTTGGAGACTGCAGGGAGAGGGTAGGAGGAGGCACCTGGAGCCCTGGAAGGCAGGGCCCCTTGGAGGGCCGCAGGAGAAGGTGGGACGTAAACCCCTCCCCCAGGAGGCCAGGTCCTCCAGGTCCTCAGCCACCCAGAGAATTCCCTTCAACTGCTCAGGTGAAACCGAGGTGAGGCCCAGGCAGGCTGAAAGCTTTGATCTTATCACACATTCCTGCCCCAGCTAGCAGTCCCTGTCCCCTCTCTGCCACCCCCACCAGGGAGGTGGGAAACCAGGTCCACTTAACCCTTTCCTGCAAGGTAAATCCAGGCGGGAGCTGGTCTCTGCCTCCCCTGACCAGGAGAGTGGAGAGAGAAAAAGAGGAGGAAAGTGTCAAGAGCAGGGGCGGTGGGTCTCCTCTCTCATTCAACTCGCCCAAGGCCACAGAACCCCAGACACAGTGGCCGCTGCTATTCCTCCTCAAATCAAATACGTGGACTCAGTATAAATAGCCCTCACTATTTTTCATATCCATGAGCTCATCTGAGACTCACAGTGACGAGGCCTGCCCTCCCTTTTCCTCCCCTGTAAGTCTGCTCCCCTGCCCTAGCAATCCCACCAGCTCATTGCCAGCAAAGGAGGGGAAAAGATTGTGCAGTAACTAGAGAAACAAACAGGAACAGAGACAGTCACTGAGACTCAAGAGACCCCCCCACCAAGGGGGGTCTTGGGCCCTGAAAACCTGCTCTAGAACTCTCCAGTGTCTTCCCAGGATTCAGGGTCCTTCCACAGGGCTCCTTGACTGACTCCACCCCCATCCCCATCCCCATCCCCCATCAGACTGTGAGCTCCTGCAGCCCAGGGTTGGTGGCTGGGGCCTAGATCCCAAGCCAGGCCTGCAGCACTCCATGAATGTTTGCTGAATGAATGAATGATCCCTGGGGAAGATGAAGCTCAGAGAAGTTAACCATTCATTACAAGAGTCTGGGGCTCCTGTGGCCCCTGGCGTACTGTTCACCTGCTAAACAGACACTGGCAATGCCCCTGGCTGTTCACTCAGCACCAGGTACCCAAGGGCACAGAGGTGAGCGCACCTGGGCAGACCAGGACAGGAGTGACACCAGCGAGAGAGGACAGGACAGGCTTTGAGGACCTCCAGAGCACGGGGAGTGGTCCGCCTCATCTGCTTCCGGGCCTGGCACTTGCGACCTGGTGGCATCAGTGGAGGCACGCCGTGCGGTATCTCAAGGTGGCACCACCAACTCCCGGGGGAACACCATGTCCCTCTCCTCTGATGTGGCCAAGGACCGGAGAACAAGAAAGGAGCCCGTGTTGTGAGTGGGAAAACCGCGGCCCAGGCCTTGACCTCTTGCCTCTTCCTGGTCCGGCCAGGTATAGGGTGGGGGGCTGGATGTCACCTCAGCTATCTTGGGGACTTCCTCTCATTCTTTCCCCAGCTTTAACGACTCCAGCAGCAGTGCAGGGCCTTCCTGCTCTAGCTCACCTAACAATGCAAATCCATCCGGGGACAGGGGGGCAATTCCTGGCCCCCTGCCGGATGCCTTCCTCCTCACACTTCCTCCAGAAAGTCTTTCCGGTGGTTATCTCTGGCCAAGTTCTTCTTTTCCTCCCCTGACAATCTTTGGCTGTCTAGACAGCAGGCTGGGTACCCAGGCTCCTGAGGCCTCTCTCCAAGGAATCCTAAAGCCCCTACAAGGTAGTGACCTCAATCTCCTCCCAGAAGACCTTCCTCTGCTCCTGGCTCCTGCTCTCTGAGCTGCTTCTCATCTGGGAACTGGAGGCAGAAGCCCAGTTACACAGGAGAACTGATAATGCAGATAAACATTCAGCACCATCCCAGCACAAAGTAGGACCTCGGCAACTTTAGCCGAGTGAGTGAAGAAAGGAACGGGTGGTGGAGAGATGGGTGGAGTCTTCAATCTCCCACTGCTGCTCAGTGACAGTCTGGGACTTGTACAGATTCCAGCTCCCAGCTGGGCCATGTGCTTCTGTGCCTTGCATGTCACCCAAGCCCACAGCACTGAGGGGGGCCCAGGCTGGCTCAGAGCAGGCCCTGCTCAGCAAAATCTCACTGGGCTCCTGACAGGGCAGAACCTGCAGGCCCAACGAGAAGTTTGCAACCTGACAAAGAGGAATCTAGGTTCCCAGTGGTCTCCGTCCCAGGGAGAGCCAGTCCATCTACCTGGGAAATGCTGTCACTGAGCTGAGAAGGAAGCCAAGGCACAGAAGGCACCCAGGTCTGAGAAGCAGGAGCTGGCTAAGCCTGCGTGGCAGAAACACAGCTTGCAGGACCCTTTGCCAAGGGCAGCCCCCTCCTTCATGCAGCCTGTCCTGATGACGCTAGCCTTCCTAGATTGTCCCCTCTCTAGACCCACTGAAGAAAGAAAGGCTAGCTGGGTGTGGTGGTGCATGCTTGTAATCCCAGCATTTGAGAGGCTGAGACCGGAGGACCCGAGTTCAAGGCCAGCCTTAGCTACCTAGTGAGGCACTCCGCAACTTAGTGAGACCCTGTTTCAAAATAAAGAATAAAAAATAGGGCTGGGGGTATAGCTCGGAGGTAGAATGCCCCTGAGTTCAATCCCCAGTACCGCAAAAAAAAAAGAAGAAAGAAAGGCTACTCTGGCTCTACTCCAAAACCAGATGAATGATGGGCCAGCCATTCTCCCGCTTGCTGCCTCAGTTTCCCCCTCTGCAGAATGGAGATGATAATGTCAACCTCCAAAGACTTCGGCAAGGATCATGAGATGGTGCTCTGGGGGGAAGGGCCCCTTCCAGGCTGGCCCAGAGAGGGTGGCAGTTACAACCAAGACAGGGTGTGAGCGCTCACTGAACAGGAGGTAGTGACCCAGGTGACCAAGATCACTGAGGAGGAGACCCTGTGGGTCCTGGGGCAGAGAGGGACTGGCTTGTCCTCATGGAATTCCTAGGTCACTGTTCCTTTGTCTCAAGGGTCACAGGACAGCAAAAGCCAGGAGAGGGAGACAAGCTGTTGAAGTGACAGGGGCCACTGGGCCTGAGATTTATGAGGCCAGAATTTCGACCCATCCAGCCCAGCGAGGGATCCAAGAAGAGGCATGATCCCAGTCCCCAACTATTTGAAAACTGGAAACGCCAAACAAGGAGAGGGATGAGTCAGCTGTGGCAAGGAGGGGAGGCTGGGGCGGGAGGTGGGGGCTGAGCTGGCTCCCCGGGGAGAGCCACAAGCAGGCAGGGAAGGGAGAGGTGGGCTGGGAAGGGGCCAGAGGCAGCTGGGAATTCCCAGCCCCACCCCAGGAGGAGCATCTGTGGGGTCACCCAAGGCCACCTCTGAAGTCCTCTCCTGCCCAACCCCTGGCTGGCTCCCCTTCCCACCGCCTGGGATTGGAAAGAGATGGGGAAAGCTGCCAAGTGTTTAAAAAAAAAATGAGGTACCCGGGTGTGACCCACCATGCTGGGCAGGGGCACTTTTTTTTTTTTTTTTCAGTACTGGGGATTGAACTCAGGGGCATTCTACCTCCAAGCTATACCCCTAGCCCTATTTTTTATTCTTTAGTTTGCAACAGGGTCTCACTAAGTTGCGGAGGGCCTCACTAGGTAGCTGAGGTTGGTCTCGAACCCGGATCCTCTGGTCTCAGCCTCCCAAATGCTGGGATTACAAGCGTGCACCACCATGCTCAGCTTGCAGGGGCACTTTATCCAACAACCAAGCAGGTGGGCTGGGGCAAAATCATGGTTCCTCACTATGCTGCTGTTTCTCTGAGAGCTGTGGGTACCAGATTCAGAGGCATGGACTAACAACCCTGGCAGAGAAGGACAGGCCTTGGGCTTGCCCAGAGCCCCCCGGGCATGGGCCTGCCGGAGGACGGGGCTGGGATGGGGTCCCAGGATGCCCCCTTCACCCCTCCCCTGGAGATGCATGAACATCCTTTCTGCACCCATGGGAACTGCCTGACCACGCCTCCCATTGCTCAGAGCCCACCAACTGCACACATCTGGGAAGGGGCCGTGTGTCCGCCTGCCTGCGGGTTCCAGCCTTTCCCAGGCCACACCCTGGGGCGTGCCCCCCTCCTTCTCCCCCTCCAGGAAGGCGCAATCAGGGTGGAAGGGTGGACTCTGTCCTGCAGCTGTGGCCTCGGTGGGGGAAGGGGGGCAGTGACAGATCAGACGCAATTGCACCCAGGATTCTGAGCCGGAGACAGGCAGAAGGAACAGGGGTGATCCCCTGTACTGGGTCACTCATGCAACAAGCCGGAGGCAGGGCCAGGGCTCTTGGGGAAGGTGTGCCGTGTGTGCGGGGGCACCGGGAATCCCAAGGCAAACACCGTGCTGGCCCTGCCTCCGGCAGGAACAAGGCTAGTAGCACAGCCGCTGACTACAGAACACCTAACACATTCCAGGCAGTAACCACCTGGTGATCTCATAACCTTCAGGGAAAAGGCATTGTGATGCCTATTTCACACCTTATCTGAGGCTTGGAGATGTGAAACAACTTGTCCAAGGTCACACAGCCAGAGGAACCAAACTAAGACTTGAAGTCAGGGACGGCTGAGCCTGCCCCTCCCCCTCTGCTACAGAGGGGGCATCCAGCTTGTTCTACATCTTCTGGGCCCCAGCACCGAGCGGTGGCGAGGCAGGCAGCTCCCGAGTCCGGTGCCAGGGAAGTCCCTTCCTGACCCTTGGCACAGAGTTGCTGGCTTCCTCAGGCCACTAACTTCTTCACTGGACGGGTGGTCATCTGCTCTCCGCCTGGCACTGGCCAAGTGGCGAGGAACAAGACTGAGTCCCTGTCCTCACCGAGCTTCCCATTAAAGACACAGAGACAGAAGCCAGGGCTCAGGCTGTGGGGTTTGTTTGTTTGGGGTACTGGGGATTGAACACAGAGGCATTTTACCTCCAAGCTACACCCCTAGTCCATTTTTTTTTCTTATTTGGAAACAAAGTCTCACTAGGTTGCTGAGAGTCTTGCTAAGTTGCCGAGGCTACCTTTGAAACTGCCATCCTCCAGTCTTAGCGTCCCAAGTACTGGGATTACAAGCGTGTACCACCAGGCCTGGGGTTCTAACAGCATCTGTCACTCCACAGATGGGACAATCCTCCGGTGCAGAGGCCCAGGCTGGAGTGGGGCGGGGCCCAGGGCTGCTCTCCATCCCTGTCCCTCTCCATCCTCCTCCCAGGCCTGCGCCGGGAGCTGTCCCATCTCAGTCTGTGGATGCTGGTCCTCCTAGATGCTCAGGCCTGAGAATGGAGAGCTATCCCGACTCCTAGCTTCCTCTCCCACCCCACTCCTCGTCCCTCAGCCAATCCAGCAGGCAAACAGCTCCTCCCCCTCCACTGCCCTGGTACAAGCCCAGCCGCTGGCCTGGCTGAGGGCCTCCTTGCTCTGCCCTTGATCCTGTTAAACACCAGGCCCTCTGACGCCTTCTCATGGCACTCAAAGCCCAGGTCCTTCCCACAGCCAAGGCTGTGCCGATCACCCCCTGCCCAACCGACACGTCCCCTCACCCACGTGACCCAGCCACCCGTGCTTCCCTGCTTTTCCACCAACATGCCGAGTGCACTCCCACCCCCGGGCCTTTGCACTGGTGGTTCCCTCTGCCTGGAATGCTCTCTCCCTAGATGCCAAGAGGGCTCCTACCTTCACTTACCTCAGATGGCCTTTGGTTGGAATGTTACCAGGGCTTTTCCCAAGCCCCCCACCTACCCAGCTTCATCACTCTCTCTCCTCCTCCCTGCTTTATTTTTCCTTCCAAGCACTTATCGCCACATGGCATATTTTATTGATTATTTACCTTCCTGAGTGAGTTATAATGCAAGTTACATGAGGGGAGGGAACTGGGCTTCTTTTGTTCTCTGCTATAACCTCAAGGTCTAGAACCGGGTCAGATCCATAGAAAATGCTTCATGAATATTTGTTCAGTGAATTTTAAGTCTAACACACAACTACAGGGGACTTTGGTTTACAAGATATTTCATCACACACATCACTGGTTTGTTCATTCATTCATTCATTCATTCATTCATTCGCTGCACACTGCAAGGCTTTGTGTGCCAGACACCCCCTTGGAATCCAGAGCAGCAGGGCGCCCTCCTCCATGGCCCAGGAAAAGGGCTCTTGTAGGGAGCTGAGGACTGGGCCTAAGAAGGTCTCAGGATGCCACAGATACCCCAGGGACGTTGCAGGTTGCTGCAGCCCTGGCTTAGACAGGCATCGTGGAAAGGAAGGGAATGAGATTCTGGTGGCGGCAGGGACCTGAAGGCCCCACATTTCCAGGCCTCACAGAGCCACCTTGTTCTTGGGGCTTTCATGATGGTGCCCCCCGGCCAGCCACCCACAGCAGCCATGAGCCACTCCCCTCTCAAGGCCGCTATTGACTCGGCCCAATGCCACCAGGCTGGGCAGCGGGGCTGGCGGCTCCCCGCGAGGCGAGTTCCACACATACTTCTGGGTTTCCGTCAGCCAGCTCTGGGCACTGGGGCTCTTGGCCCCAGCCAGGTCCTGGGAGTCAGAGGGAGTGGTAGGGCCAAAGAGGCCAAGGCCTGGGCTGGGGCAGCATTCCAGCAGACCAGGACCCTTAGCCCGGCCTCCTCTTCCAGACAGGAATGAGAAAGGGAAAGGCCGATGGAGTCTGCAGACTCTCAAAACACTGCTGGGGGCTGGGTCAGGCTCCCCACTCCTCCAGCCTGACCCCTCAGAGTTGGGACTGGATTAGAGAAGAACAGGCCAGCTTACACCCCAAGTGCTATGAGGCTCAGAACCCACAGTCCTGGCTCCAGCCAGGTGCCATGGTGCACTCCTGGAATCCTTGCTACTTGGGAGGCTGAGTCAGGAGGATCACAAGTTTGAGGCCCGCTGGGCAATTTAGCAAGATTCTGTCTCAAAATAAAATAAAGAGATAAAAAGGGCTGGGGATGTAACTCGGTGGTAGAGCACTTGCCTAGAATGCCTGAGGCCCTGGGTTCAAGCCTCAGTATGGGAGGGGGTGTGGCTCTTCCCTGTCTGTGGGTGCAGAAGTCACTGGCAAATTCCCTGGCCTCGCTGTGCCTCCATTCCTTCTGCTTAGAGATGATGCCCACACTAGTAACTACAGATTAACACATCGAAGAAGCATATTTACTGACCACTCACTACCTGTCAGGTGCTGAAGACAAAGACGGGATGGTGAACAGAACCAGATAAGGTCCTGCTCCCATGGAGCTTAAATTGGCAACGAGACAGATACACAAGTGAGCCAGTATGTGTTAGACAGTGAGAAGGACAATAAAGCAGTAGGGCTGGGGATGTAGCTCAGTGGTAAATAGCATGTAGGTTCAATCCCCAGCATCACAAATAAGAAAGAGAGAGAAAAAGAAGAAAAGAAATAAAAAGATGGAAGGAAGCAGCATGATGGGCAGAGTATATCTGGGAACTGAAAAAAGGGGGTGCAGGTCATGCAGGTTCAGGGACAAGTGTTCCAGGCAAAGGGAACAGAAGATGCAAAGGCACTGAGGCAGGAGTGTGTGTTTAGTATGTTCGAGAAACAAGGACTGGTGTAGTTGGCCTGTGGAAGAGGGGAAAGTTGGCAGGAGGTGGACCCAGGGGGAGCGGGGGCCAGATCCTCACAGGCCTATGTTCTGTGTGAAGTCAGAGGCTTGATCTGATTCTTGGAGGCGACAAGGAACAATGGAAAGCAGGGAGCTGCAGAGGAGACATCAGGACCAGCTGAGAAACCTCGTGCCCGGCAGACGATGTGCGCTGGGTAAATGCCACCCATCCATGGCACTCTGTTGTCCTCTGGCCTGGCACCCCAAGACCTCACCAGCAACATGCTCACGAGTCTTCCAATCCCTCCTGAACCCAGTCACCTCTGCCACCTTCCTCCCAACATCTCTGGCGCAGGGCCTCAGGTCCACGGATCCTAACTTGCCTGCGTTCATTCTGAGAACAGGCCCAGGCCAGGCCAGGCGGGTCCAGGACTCCTCAACCATGGGGGTTCAGCCTAGAAAATGGGGAGGGGGGGAAGTAGCGCCACAGATGGACCTCCGGCCTGCCCTCCCTCCTCCCTCCAGAATCCCCAGGGCACTTTGCAGGTCTGAGGCAAGGGGCAGAGTGGGGGATAGGCTAGCCAGCTGCATGAAGGGGAGGGCTGAGATCAGGCCAGGAAGGGGAGGGAGGCTCCCCAGCTCCTGCCAGCAGCCTCCCCTGCGAGGAAATCCAGCTGGGGCAGGAAGCGGGTATCTCAGCCACTTCCCTCCTCAGCCTTGGAAAACACCATTATCACCACCTGGGCCCCCTCAAGACTCCTGTCTCCTGCAGGGCTGGCCCCAAGAGAGGAAAGGCCAAGGCCCCAAAAGGAAAAAAAGGGTCAAGAAGCCAGGGCATTCCCTGAGTGGGCCAGGCCCAGCTCCCTCCCCCAGCACGCCTCCCCACTCCTCAGAACTGAAATTACTCCCACACTAATCACAGGCCAGTGTCCCTGTGGTGCTGCCCCTGGTGGGCTGGAGCTCCCTAAAGCCCAACTCACCCTGCTCTGTGTCCTGCCCTGCCCTATCGGCTCCTGCCTTGTGGACTTGAACTGAATGGGGGGCTGAAGAGAGCAGGGAAGCCGGCAAGGAGGAGCCCCAGGCTTTCTGGGACACCTGGCTAGCAACCTGATCTCATTTAACACTCATAGGGAGCGGGGGGGGGGGGGGGGGGGGGGGGGGGGGGGGCGTGGTGGCGCACGCTTGTAATCCCAGCATTCGGGAGGCTGAGACCAGAGGATCCGGGTTCACGGCCAGCCTCAGCTACCTAGTGAGGCCCTCCGCAATTTAGTGAGACCCTGTTTCAAAATAAAGAATAAAAAATAGGGCTGGGGATGTAGCTCAGAGGTAGAATGCCCCTGAGTTCAATCCCCAGTACCGCAAAAAAAAAATTCATAGGGAACTTCTCCCATTCTATAGATGGGAAAACCAAGGCTCAGAGAGGGAAATCCTGCTGCAGACCACACAGCTGGAATACGGCAGAGCTGGGATTCAAACTCCTGAGACTCCAGAGGCCATGTTCTATCCAGCCTCCACCATCAGCCTGGGGACAGTGAAGACCTCCTGTGGCGGCTGTGGAACTCCATGGCTGCCTGTTTACTGGTCCTGGTTACAGCCCACCAGCCTGTGAGTTCCAGGAAAGGGCAGACAGGGCCCATCCTGACTCACACGTGCAACCCCAACCCCTTCCGGTGCCCATACACCGACCAGAGCACCGTAGGTGCCTGGCAAGTATCTGCCCAGCCAATGAACCCCTGGACTCCGACGACCGTCACAGCCCGTGGCTCAATGGATTTCCTTGAATGAACAGTGAATAAGGTGACTGGCCAGGGTAGGGAATTTCTGCGGAATTCCTTAGCGCACAGCAAACAGCTCCACCCACCATTCCTGCCATTGTACAGCCCAGGACTGGAGGAGCCCCTCATGGGGGCAGAGCTGGGGGAAGGTCAGGAAAGGCTGGTGGGCCAAGAAGACATTCCAGGCCTAGGTTAGCACTTTGGAAGTGTAGAGGCAGAGTTGGGAGCCAGAAGCTCAGGTCCATTGGGGAGCAACTGCCACATGTGTTGGGGTGAGAGGCTGGGACAGAAGATCAAGGAGGCTGCCCAGGTGGAGAAAGTGGGGGGAGAGGTGCGGGGCGGGGGTAAAAGCAGTTAGTAGTTGGGTCTGGGTGGGGGGGCAAGGACTGACTCAGGAGAGCAGAGGTGAGAGGAAGCCAGAAAGGCAAGGACAAGGAATCAGTCACTGAGTAAACACAGGCTGCTTGGAAAAGTCACTCTCTTGGCTCTGAGAACGGGAGGCAAGGACGGGGACTGTCTAGGATCACCTCTGAGAGGCCGTGGCTCTGCGGTTCACCACTGTGGGCCCAAATGTGCCCCCACCCACATGTGCCACCAGCTCCCCGCTACTCATCCCGGCCCGGCCCGCCTGGCCCTCCTCGAGTTCACTCAGATCCTGGGGCCTCTCCTGGCCAAGTGCCCTCTAGGCCTCGGGATCCTGACCCAGGGATTCTCTTTTTCTCCATAGTCAATCCAAGCTCAGAGCCAAGTCTGGACTGCAGGGGAATGCAACGCCCACCTTGCAACCCTGGGAAGGGGAAACTAGGGGGAACCCAGATGTCCCGGGGGGCGCCCGGCCCTGCCAGGCTCGGCACCAGGCACTCCGATGCTCACCCAGCCAGGCAGCCAACTAGCCTGTGGCTACGTATTTAGAGGCCAGGCTTTTTGAGTTCCATTACACACCCGGGCGGGGCTCGGAGAGGTTAAGCAGCTCACTACAGGTCTCAGTTACTCTGAAGGGCAGGGACCGATCCAACCCCGGGGTTGTAAGACTCCAGGGTCCATGGGTGTTCCGCACACGCCTCAGTTTTGTTCCAAAAGTTCTTTACTTGTGCCTGCCTGGTTACAAGCTCCCCAAGGGGGCAAGACGACGAGGAAAAGTTCCAGAGAGAACTGTCAGGGTCAGCTTCGCCACCGAGTGCCCCTCCACCAAGTTGGCGCAGAAGGAGGTACCCTGGTCCTGCCAAGTTCCCACCCCGCTCGAAGTTTCTTCTCCTGGTCCCCCGGAACGGCAGGCCGGGCCATGCCCCGCGCGCCTCCGAACTTCGGCAACGTGGCCGGGAGACCTAGGGCTTCCACGGGGACGAGCCCCATGCAGGGTCCCCAGGGCGCCCCCTGGGGCAGCCCCACGCCGCGGGGTGGCGCCGGTCGTGGCGGCCTGGGGTCCTCGGCGGGCGCCGCGGTCCCGGGCCAGAGTCCCAGCCGCGCAGCCTCGAGCTCCCCGGCCAAGTTGGCGGGCGCCCCGGGCCCCCGCCCCGCACACTCACCGCGAGCAGCCGCCCGTGCAGCAGCAGCGCCAGCAGCAGCGCGCCCGCCGCCCGCCGCCCCATAGCCCGGCCTCGCTCGTGGTCCGCTCGGCGCCGCCCGCAGCTGCCGCTCGCTGTCCTGCCGAGTCCTCGGGACCGCGCGCCCGCTCCCGCCGCCCCCGCCCCTCCCGCGCCCGGCCCCTCCTGCCCCGCCCCCGGTCTCCGGGACCGCCCCCACCACGCCCCCGAGGCGCCAGGCACCGCCCCCTACCGCCCCCGGGCCGCGGGCTGGGCTCGCCCGAGCGGGCCGCGCAGCCAACTGGGGCTTTGTTTGGGCCCCTGGCCGGCTCCTGGCCAAACTCGGCCTAGAGTGCGGGACCCGGCCGCGCCGGGGGCCTCCGTGCGCACCCGCCCGCCTCCCCACTCCTGAAACCCCTGCCACGCCCTTGCACGCTCCATGCAACGCGACTGCACACGCGGGCAGCTCCCGAGGACCCCCAGGAACTGCTTCCCACGCTCGCACGCCCACAGCTTGCACACCCGCGCCACACGCTCACGCCCACTTTGACTCCCAAGGACACTCTCACTCACAGCCTTCGGGCGCCAACAAGCGCATCTGCTCCCTGGGAGCACTTGGACACACTGGTACCTAGGGTCGGACACTAAGTTCTCACAATCAGGCTAGAACTTGGTGGCGCTTCAGACTCCCTCCCCCAGCAGGTGCCCTGGCGGATACAGCCTTCATGCACAACTCAGTTCACCTTTAAGTTTGTACACCGACTCACATACATCCCAACAAGCCAAGGAGCATGTGGATGTGTTTCCCCTCTCTCTCTCTGTCTCTCTCTCTGTCTCTGTCTCTCTCTCTCTGTCTCTCTCTCTCTCTCACACACACACACACACAGACACACACACACACACACACACACACCTCAAACATTCCCGTGTCTCATGCACACCCATATCACTTCTCACAGAATCATCAGCCTTTGTGTACTTTCTCAGACACTAAGTGTGCAGTGCCTCCAGTATTCAAACCTGGACCAAGTGGCTCCCATCCCTGCACCATTTCCCACCAGAATCACTCAAGGTCAACTTTTATTCACATAAAATCACAGCCCCAGTGCCAGAGCACACCAGGCCCCACCCCCAACTTCCCCCCAACAGAAGACCAGGCCAAAGCCCCAATCACAGATGCTCAGGCTGTAAATCATACCCCACGGACAGCCTTGAACACTGCCCAGCTCAGGTCCCCTCTTCTGCCTGAACATTTTCAGGCAGCTCCAGGCTCATGGGCAAAGAGAAAGCTCTGTGTGTATGTGTGTCTTTCAGGAAAACCTTTTGCATAATGATAGAGGGGAACAAAATCCAAAGTTTCCATTGTTTCCTGCGAGTTGCTAGGTTCCAGCAATTCCTGGCGGGGTGTGCAGACAGGACTGAGGTGTGCTGTGGACAGAAGGAAATGCCTAGCTAACTGGGTGGCACCAGGCTGGCTCCGGTGGGCGTGCTCCCCATGATAGGGACCTGTGGACTCCCAGACATCCTGGGGCCGCCCATCCAGGCACTTGGGGGATTGGGAGAATGCTGGCATCCTGGTCCTGACCCCCGCCCCGATAGCTTCTCTGCCCTGTGGGCATATATCTGGGGGGCTAGCACAGAGCTGTGAGGAGCAGAAACCACACCCAGAATGGTTCCTCCAACTCCCTGGCCCCGACCCAGACTCCTCCAGGCATAACACCGAATAAGGCTTGTCTCAGCTCCACTCTGAGAAAAGAGGCAGGCAGAAGAAGGATGCCCAATCTTGGGCCTCAGTGGACCCTAGTCTGATGGAGGAGATGGGAGAGGATGTGATTCATCCTATTCTCAGTCCGGTGAAGATTCCTACTTCACCAGCTAGTGGTGTGATTTTTTTCCCCCCCTGCAGTACTAGGGATTGAACCAGGAGTGTTCTACCTTTGAGCTACACCTCCAGCCCTGTTTTCTTTTCTTTTGAAACAGGGTCTTGCTAAGTTACCAAGGCTGGCAGTGAACCTTTGATCTTCCTGTCTCAGCCTCCCAAGTTCTGGGACTACAGGTGTGCACCATCATACCTGGCTTAGCTATACAATCTTTTTTTTTTTTTCAGTACTGGGGATTGAACTCAGGGACATTCCACCTCCAAGCTATATCCCCAGCCCTATTTTTTATTCTTTATTTTGAAACAGGGTCTCACTAAGTTGCGGAGTGCCTCACTAGGTAGCTGAGGCTGGCCGTGAACCCCGATCCTCCGGTCTTAGCCTCCCGAATGCTGGGATTGCAAGCATTCGCCACCACACCCGGCTTAGCTATACAATCTTGAACAAATTATTCAACCTTCATGTCTGTCTCCTCATGTAAAAAGTAAGAATGATGCTGACTTCCCTCATGGTATTATGAGGATCAAGATGAATTAAATTTGTGTGTGTGTGGTACTGGGGATTGAACTCTGAGGTACATGCCCTTCCCCCGGCCCTATTTTATTTTTATTTTGAAACAGGGTCTCACTAGATTGATGAGAGTCTCAATTTTCTTTTTAAAAGAAGTTTTAAACTGGGCATGGTGGCACACACTTGTAATCCTAGTACTTGGGAGACTGAGGCAAGAGACTCTGGGTTCACCCTCTGCAACTTAGTGAGACCCTGTTTCAAAATAAAGAATAAAAAAACAGGGCTGGGGGTGTTGCTCAGAAGTAGAATGCCCCTGGGTTCATCTCCCAGAACCACAAAAAAAAAGAGAGAGAGAGAGAGAGAGAAGAAGTTTTAAGAGCTGGATGTAGTGGTACAGGTCTGTAATCCCAGTACTTGGGAGGCTGAGACAAAAGGATCTCAGGTTCAGGGCCAGCCTCAGCAACTTAGTGAGATCCTTGGCAACTTAGCAAGACTCTGTTTCAAAATAAAATAAAAAGGGCTTGGAGATAGAATGTCCCTTGGTTCAATCCCCAGTACCAGAAGAAAGGAGGAGGAGGAAGAGAAAGAGGAGGAGGAGGAGGAAGAGGAAGAGGAAGAGGAGGAGGAGGAGGAGGAGGAAGTGGAGGAAGAGGAGGGAGGGGAGTTGTTTGAGGTACATAGTAAGCACTAAATAGGCAGTAGCCATTCTCATTACTATTTCCTTGTACTCCCAATCTGATGAGAGAGAAACAGGCCTGCCCTCGGAGAGCTCCAGACTGGGGGCAGAGCAGCCCCTGCACCCCAGGTATTGCTCCCAGTCTGACAGTGAGATGTGATGCCCACCCCAAGGACCCCCAGTCTGATGGAGGAGTGCGGCCTTGTGCTTCTTGGAAATCCCCATCTGATGAGGAAGGCTTCAAAACTCTGCTGAAGCTGGGCGTGGTGGTGCACGCTTGTAATTCCAGCATTTGGGAGGCTGAGACCAGAGGATCCGGGTTTGGGGCCAGCCTCAGCTACTTAATGAGGCCCTCTGCAACTTAGTGAGACCCTGTTTCGAAATAAAGAATAAAAAATAGGGCTGGGGGTATAGCTCAGAGGTGGAATGCCCCTAAGTTCAATCCCCAGTACCGCCAAAAAAAAAAAAAAAACTCCGCTGACTTCAGAGTTGGCGGGTGGCCAGCCTGGTGGCAGGATTTTTCCAAGGCTTGGCCTGTGCGTGGAGGGTGAACATCCGTGACAAATCACATTTCATGAGTTGCCTCCATGTCTGTTCCCCACCTCGGGCCTTTTAAGTCCCAGAGATTTGGCTTCTTGCATGATTTGCTCATGAGCAAAGGGGAAGGGGAACAAGCAGCCCTTTGTAGAAGTTTGGTCAAGACTAACCCAGAGCTATAAGTCCTGCTTCCTAAAAGAGTTTGGGGAGAGAGATGGTAAAGCTGGCTGGGGCCTGGAAGTCGCTGAGCTGACACAGATGGCAGGAAAATATGGCCTGTCTGGTACGTCTTCCAGAGAAGCCCCACCCGCCTGAGGACTGGTCATCCACCTATTTATTCTGCATCCTCACTTTCCCACTAAGGGATTTGGCTGGCTCTGTTTTATTTTGCAGTCCTCGATATCTTTAGTAAATGTTCTCAAGTTGCTCTGTCTAGGGCCTGTCTCCTCATATGGCTTAGAAAAGGAGCAGGGAGCTGGGTGTGGTGGCGCATGCTTGTAATCCCAGTACTTGGGAGGCAGAGACAGGAGAATCGAAGGTTTGCAGCCAGTCTCTGCAACTTAGTAAGATCTTATTTTGAAAAAAAAAAAAAAAAATAGGGTTGGGAGTGTAGCTCAGAGATAGAATGGTGGGGTTCAATCCTTAGCATAAAAAAAAAAAAAAGCCAGATGCGGTGGTGCACACTTGTAATCCCAGTACTTAGGAGGCAGAGTCAGGAAGAGCCTAGGTTTGGGGCCAGCCTCAGCTATTTAGTGAGGCCACCCTGTAACTTGTGAGACCCTATTTCAAAATAAAGAATAAAAAATAGGGCTGGTGGTGTAGCTCAGAGGTAGAATGCCCTGAGTTCAATCCCCAGTCCCCCCCCCCAAAAAAAAGAAGGAGCAGGGAGCCAGGCATGGTGGTACATGCCTATAATCCCAGTACTTTAGAGGCTGAGACAGGAGGACTTGGGAGACTGAGACAGGAGGATTACAGGTTTGAAGCCAGTCTCAGCAACTTAGTGAAATCCTCAGCAACTTAGTGAAAACCTGTTTCAAAACAAAAAAATTAAAATAAAAAGGGCTGTAGATCAGAGGTAGAATGCCCCTGGGTTCAATCAAGGAAAGAAAGAGAGAGAGAGGGAAGGTGGGAGGAAGGAAGGAAGGAAGGAAGGAAGGAAGGAAGGAAGGAAGGAAGGAAGGAAGGAAGGAAAGAAGGGGAGAGAAAACAGAAAGGAGCAGGGGGAGCCGGGCGTGGTGGTGCACGCTTGTAATCCCAGCATTCGGGAGGCTGAGACCGGAGGATCTGGGTTCGAGGCCAGCCTCAGCTACCTAGTGAGGCACTCCGCAACTTAGTGAGACTCGGTTTCAAAATAAAGAATAAAAAATAGGGCTGAGGGTATAGCTCGGAGGTAGAATGCCCCTGAGTTCAATCTCCAGTACTGCAAAAAAAAAAGAAAGGAGCAGGGGACTATAATGGTGCTATGTGTGCTCAGATCTGAGTCCCTGTCACATTCTTTGGGACAGAAACAACACAAGCTTCACACAAGTTCCTCAGGTACGGAGGGACCACAAGAGATTGGATAGGCAGGGACAGCCAAACCTCCTGACTTCTGAGAGCCAGGAGCTGGCCTCCCAGAGCCAGCAGCCAGACTCCGTGGCTCACCTGTCTGCCTCTCCAAAATGGACAGAACCCGGTTTCTCCTGGCGCCCCCTCCCATTCCAAATCTTTCCTCTGCCTCGTGGTTCCTAATTCATCTCACTCATCTTCCTTCCTTCCTGACTGTATTGGACAATTGGGCAGGTTGCTTACTGAACAAGGGTGTGCAGCCAAATGAATGAACAGGAGTTGTAATGCAGAGCTGTTTCTTCCTGGAGGGGACCTTTTGATAATATGAGCAGAGGCACTGTGTAAGCTCCCTGTGGCCCTACACTCTTTTTTTTTTTTTTTGTACTGGGGATTGAACTCAGGGACATTCTACCTCCAAGCTATACCCCCAGCCCTATTTTTTATTCTTTATTTTTGAAACAGGGTCTCACTAAGGTGTGGAGTGCCTCACGAGGGAGCTGAGATTGGCCGCGAACCCGGATCCTCCAGTCTCAGCCTCCCAAATGCTGGGATTACAAGTGTGCACTACCACGCCCGGCTCCAGCCCTACACTCTTTCAATAATGTAAGTTAACAGCTGCTATGGGGAAAGATCTCCATGCCCGAGTGGAAAAACAGATGCTGGCAGAGTAAGTGTGTGTCTTTGGGTTTGCTGCGGAACCCGAAATTGGGAATTGGGATAGGGGAGAGAAAGAAGGAGATGGTGCTGGAGACGAGGAGGAAGAGGCAGAGGCCACAGTTCTAAGGAGGCAGTGGAAGATTTCAGGGAGAGGCAGGGACCCTCGAGGCCTGGCCAGATCCGGCCCTGCCCGTCTCTCCAGCCCTCCCTTCCCCAGCGCTCCTTCTCCCACCAACACCCACCTCCCCTCACTCCACCCTCCTGTAGGGTTCGGCTCCAAGGTCCCCTGGGAAGTCTTCCCTGACCTGTGGGGAGGTCATGTCCTGTCCCCCTAACTCTCCCCACACACTTACTTCTCTCTCAGCATTTTTGACGATTGTAATAACCTGGAAGATGATTTACTGTTATGAGACATAATGAAGGCAGAGGGCATGCCTGTCTTCTTCCCAGTTAGATCCCCTTGGGAAGCACACGGTGCCTGGCACAGAGTTGGCACTTGGGTAACTTTTATTTGGCTGAAAGAACAAGTTGCTTCAAGCCTGGCGTGTAGCATGATTGTTCTTCTCCTGGTTTGTACTAGAGGCAAAGATAAGCCCCCTTTACTGTGCAATCGACGCTGAATGGCATTTTGTCACCACCGGGGTCCTGGGGAGTGGACAAGTGTGTGTACTTTATTACCCCCGTCTTCCAGATGAGGACGCTGAGGGGCTTGCAGGGACATTGCAGCCAGTAAGAGGTAGAACCAGGGTTTGCATTTCACATCTGTGTGATTCTAGGACCCATGTTCTCCATCATACCCTATGCTGCCTGCCCTACAATGGATCACACCTCTGCCCAGGCAGAAGCCTCTGTCTAGTTCAGGGACTTGTTCTCTCTGCCCTTCCTGAGGTCTTCTACCACTAATCGCTTGCTTTCTTGCTTTCTTGCTTGTATTTGTGGTACTGGGCACTGAACACTGGGGTTTTTTTACTTCTGGGCTACATCCCCAGCTCTTTTTTTTTTTTTTTTTTTTTTTTTTTTTTGTGGTACTGAGGATTGAACCTTGAACCCAGGGCCATTCTATCTCTGAGCAACACCCCCAGTCCTATTTTTTTATTCTTTATTTTAAAACAGGGTCTCACTAAGTCACAGAGGGCCTCACTAAGTAACTGAGGTTGGCCACGAACCCAGATCCTCTTGTCTCAGCCTCCCAAGTACTGGGATTACAAGAGTGCACCATCACGCCTGGCCCCAGCTCTTTTTAAAACTTTTTTAAATTTTGAAACAGGGTTTCACTAAGTTGCTAAGGGTCTAGCTAAATTGCTGAAGCTGGCCTCGAACCTGCAATCCTCCTGTCTCAGCCTCCCAAGTACTGGGATTATAGGCATGCACCACCATGCCCAGTCACTAATTACTTTCTTGCTGACCTCCTAACTGGCGTCCCAGAGCCAACGCAGGGTTCCTACACCACACCTCATGGGTCTCCTCTCCCTGAAATGCTCCTTGGAAAGTGGGTTCTCTGGTCTGAGGAGTTTGGGAATGCTACACTTTCCCACACTTTAGCCATCTCCAGGGACAGCAACACAGGAAAGTGAGCAAGCTTCCAGTAAAGTCACCTGCTTGACTCTTTTTTTGTTGTTGTTGTTGCAGTACTAGGGATTGAACCCAGGGGCATTTTACCTCTGAGCTACACCCCCAGCCCTCTTTTTTACTCTTCATTTTGAAACAGGGTCTCACTAAGTTATGGAGGCCCTCACTAAGTAGCTGAGGCTGACCGAGAACCTGGATCCTCCAGTCAGTCTCCCAAGTACTGGAATTACAAGCGTGCACCACCACGCCCAGCTCACCTGCTCAACTCTTCCTCAGTATTTCCCAGGATGGACCTCACTGGTTTTTTAGGGAAAAAACCTTTTAACCTCTCATAGGACTGGTCTTTCTTGTAACACACTTTGCAAATGCCACCCCAGAGCCTGGCTCCTGAGTTGACCATAAATGGTCTTTCTCATTTGAATCTGTCACTCATGCCCCCCCCCCCCCGCTCCCCTCCAGCCAGGCAGGAATTCTTGTGGTCTCCCCTCACCCCCTCACATTCCTGCCCACAACCCCCCGCTTCAACTTAGAAGACCTCTGTGTGGGCCGGCACTTGGAACTCCATAAATGCTCATTTGCTCATTTCCCTTCCTTCTCCAAAGTGGACACGTGCATTTTACCTTGTTGTATATGGATCAGCGAATACATATGACTTCGTGTCTTGCTTTTCTCTTTTTAGTAGTGTTTTCGTAAACCCAGTTCTATGTGTCAGTAAAGACCATGGATCTGGGAGCCGGGTGTGGTGGTGCATGCCTGTAATGCCAGTACTTGGGAAGTTGAAACAGGAGGATCACAGGTCTGAGGACAGCCTCAGCAACGTAGCAATCCTCTCAGCAACCTAGTGAGACCCTGTTTCAAAATAAAAAAATAAAAACTGGCTGGGAGTGTAGCTTGAAGGTAGAACACCCCTGGGTTTGATCCCCAGTAGCAAGAAAAAAAAAAAAAAAAAAAAAGATGGATCTGGGGACCAGTGCCAGTCCACAAACTGTTTATTATGTTTATTAGCAGTTTGAGAAAAGGAACTCAATTGTGTCACTAAGCACGCGATTTTGATCAGCTGACATTTTCTCCTAGCAAGACTGCTTCCATATTGGAAGTCATGCATGAATTTATATTTTTGTCTGAGCTCTTTGCTACAGATGGTAACTGTTAGCAATTCCTGACCAGCGACTTTGGACAGCACTAACCCTGCCTTTGCACATAATATTTCTAACAATTATTTGATATTATGTCACATCGACACACCATAGCTCAACCCTATCCCGTCATTGGATATTTGGGCTGCTTCCAGGTCTTTGTTATGAAGCAAGCTTCGCGTTGCCAGGAACAGCTCTGCATGGATCCATGGGTTGACTTCTGTGCTCCCTCTGTTTTTAAGGGCCCAACTCTGCAGCCAGGAGGTGGAGAGGCCTCTGCAGGGACACGAGGGCAGAGAGAAGCCTCCCTCCCTGGTAGCCTCTTGACCCCTGGCCTCTTGTTCCTTCCTCCAGCCTGTACTACCCTTCCTACCAGGCAGATTTTCCGTCTCTTTCATGATTTTCATTGCTGGGCCATAAGCCTTCTGCTCTGTTCTGTGTTGTCTTTTGGAGCTTGAGAGAAATCCTTTTGGAATGTCCTGTGCCTTCTCCCTCCAAGTTCCCGGCTTTGTTCCATTGTTCACCAGAAATTCCTGCCCCGATGGGAGGGGCCTAGGAGGCTGTGGAAGAGTTTGCCAAAAATGGTGGCACCAAGGGTCAGGCACAGCACACACTGGGGCTCTTGGCGCCTCCTGCAAATTTTGACTCAAAAGAGGGTGGAGTCGATGCCATTTGGGGTTTATGATTCCTATGTAGAATAAGCAAGACCAGTAATGTGTAGACCATAAAGATGGTAAGGGATGAAATGGAGGGAGGATGGAGTGGGCTGAGGCTCAGCGGGTTCAGTTCAGAGATGGGGGAAGGATGAAGGTGGATGGAGGGCCAGGAATACCATGACTGTGTCTCTTATACATGCACCCTGATCATTTAAAAACCTGGCTGGGGAGCCGGGCGTGGTGGCTCACGCTTGTAATCCCAGCATTTGGGAGGCTGAGACCAGAGGATCCGGGTTCGCGGCCAGTCTCAGCTACCTTAGTGAGACCCTGTTTCAAAATAAAGAATAAAACATAGGGCTGGGGTGTAGCTCGGAGGTAGAATGCCCCTGAGTTCAATCCCCAGTACCGAAACAAAACAAAACAAAACAAAAAAACAGCTGGGTTTTGTGGTACACACTTGTAATCCCAGTACTTGGGAGGCTGAGATAGGAGGATTGCAGGTTCAAAGTCAGCTCAGCAATTTAGTGAGGCCCTGTTTCAAAATAAAAAATAAGCTGGGCATGGTGGTGCATGCTTGTAGTCCCAGTACTTGGGAGGCTGAGATAGGAGGATCACAGGTTCAAGGACAGCATCCCCAAGTAGCGTGACTCTCATCAACCTAGTGAGACCCTGTTTCCAAATAAGAAATAAAATCAGACTGAGGGTGTAGCTCAGAGGTAGAATGCCTCTTGGTTCAATCCCCAGTACCATAAATAAATAATAAAATAGGGCTACAGTGTAGCTTGGATATATGCCCCTGGGTTCAATGCCCAGTATCACAAAAATAAAATAAAAGCAAAGTAAAATGATAAAATAGGAGCCGGGCATGTTGGTGCGCGCTTGTAATCCCAGTATTTGGGAGGCTGAGACTGGAGGATCTGGGTTCACAGCCAGCCTCAGCTACCTAGTGAGGCACTCCGCAACTTAGTGAGACCCGGTTTCAAAATAAAGAATAAAAAAAAAATGGGGTTGGGGGTGTAGCTTGGAGGTAGAATGCCCCTGAGTTCAATCCCCAGTACCAAAAAAACAAAAAAAAAAAAGATAAAATAGGGCTAGAGGTATAACCCTATTTTATCTTTTGATTGTTTTACTTGGATTCCTGGATTGAACCTAGGTGTGTTTTATCCTGGTAAAACATACCTGGGTTCAATCCCCAGTACTATAAAAAAAATAAATTAAAAATTTAAAAAGAGGGAGGCGGGGGGGTAGTTCAGTTATATAGCACTTGCCTCACATGTGTGAGGCCCTGGTCCCATCTATAGTATTACAAAAAAATAAAATAAAATAAAAAACCTGTGTTTTTTAGCTGGGTGTGGTGGCACACTCCTGTAATCCAGTACTTGGGAGGCTGAGTACTTGGGAGGTCTCCCAGGTTCCAGGACAGCCTCAGCAAGTAGTGAAACTCTCATCAACCTAACGAGACCCTGTTTCCAAATAAGAAATAAAATCAGGCTAGGGGTGTTGCTCGAAATTAGAATGCCTCTGGGTTCAATCCCCAGTTTAAACACACACACACACACACACACACACACACACACACACACACACACACAACTGCATTTTCTTTTTTTTTTGGTGGTCTGGGGATTGAACCACGCTCTACATCTCCATCCACTTTTTTTTT
>PVLC010026042.1:0-23103 GCA_004027655.1 Graphiurus murinus | reverse complement strand
AAGTTGCTGAGGCTGGCCTCAAACCTGCAATCCTCCTATCTCAGCCTCCCAAGTACTGGGATTACAGACTTACCCTGAACCACCATGCCCTGCTCTTCCCTCCTTTACAGGAGAGGAAATTGAGACCTGAAGAAGAGGTGATTTGCCTAAAATTCCACTGCCAGTTAGAAAACACGAGAAGCATGGCTGTCAGAGGAGGCTGCTCAGTGGTAGAGCCCCTGTCTAACCCAAGTGAGGCCCTGGGTTCCATCCCCACAGCCACAAGGCAAAAACAAAACATGAGAACCAAAGATTTATTTTCTGAAGGAGCTGAAAAGATAAAATTCCTAGGGATAAATCTAATAAGGAGTTTGTAGGATCTAGAAGTTAAAAAAAAAAATGCAAAGCTCTAATGATTCATAAAAGAAAGCTGAAGTCAATGGGGAAACATGCCCTTCTTTTAGGTATTTTCTGCCTAAATTAACTTACAGCTTGATGCATTTCCAATTAGAATATCAAGAGACTTGGGGACTTGATAAAGTGATATTAAAACTTATCTGTGAAAATGGCTAGAAAAAGTTCAAAGAAGCATAACAAAGAAGGACTATTCCTACTAAACACCAAAATACCTGATGAAATAACCATATGTTTAAAAGCTTATGGTGGAGAAAAAAAACAAAGGGTGCAACAGAAGAAGAGGTAACAGAATAGACTGAAATATGCAATGCAAGCCAGGCACTGTGGTGCATGCCTGTACTTCCAGTACTTGTGAGTCTGAGACAAGAGGATCAAAGATCTGAGACCAGCCTCAGCAACTTAGGGAAACCCTCAGCAGCCTACTGAGATCCTGTTTCAAAAATTTTTTTTAAATTTTTACTTCTTCTTCTTCTTCTTCTTATTATTATTATTATTATTATTATTATTATTATTATTGTACTGGGGATCGAACTCAGGGGCATTATACCTCTGAACTACACCCCAGCCTTCTTTTATTTCCATTTTGAAATAGGGTCTTGCTAGGTTGCTAAGGCTGGTCTCGAACCTGTGATCCTCCTGTCTCAGCCTCCCAAGTACTAGAATTACAGACATGTGCCACCCACTCCCTGATAAAAAAAAAATAAATTTTTTAAAGGGCTGGGGTGTAGCTCAGAGGTAGAATGCCCCTGTGTTCAATCCTCAGTATCAAATAAATAAACAAATATGAAATACATAATACACGTGGAAATGCAGTTTACAAATAATAAAAGTGGCATTTAGTGAGGAAAAGAGAGATCATTTGAGGACCATTGACAATAAGCTGGAAAAAAAATGAAGCTGGACATCTACTTCAATCTTTAACATCATAATAAATTTTAATTGCATTGACTATTTAAATTATTTTTGTGTTTTTCTGTTTTGTGTTTGTTTGCAGTACTGGGGATTGAACCCAGGGGCATTCTACCTCCAAGCTATAGCCATAGCCCTATTTTTATTCTTTACTTTCAAACAGGGTCTCACTAAGTAGCTGAGGCTGGCTGCGAACCTGCGATTCTCCTGTTTCAGCCTCCCAAATTCTGGGATTGCAAGGGTGCACCACCACACCCAGCTCAAGAACTTTCTAAATAGACCATAAAATCCTGAAGCCAAAAGGGCTTGACTATATAAAAATGTACAGTTCCTTTATGGCAAAAAAAAAAAAGAAAGAAAAAAGAATGCTATGAACAAAATAAGATAAATAGTAGTGGGAAAACTGTAGTCTATGGCCTATGTCTGATAAAAGATTAGTTCCCTGTTTTTTACAAAGAGCTCACACTATTTAGCAAGATCTATGTGTACGACTCAATAGAAAAAGAGGCAAAGGTATGTGAACATGTAGTTCACAGAACAAAAGAACCAGGGTAATGGGGCAGAACTTACAATGGGCCACCCCAGCTCATTCCATAATTCTTCTTGTGCCTTATTTTCATCAGAAAACCCATCCATGGACATTTTACTTGTACACTTGTGTGAGATCATCGTTGCTATTTTGTTGTTGTTGTTGTTGTAACTGGGGATTGAACCCAGAGGCGTTCTAACTCCAGGTTTGTACCTTCAGTCTGTCTGTTTGTTGTTTGTTTGTTCCTTTGTTTTGGGGAATTGAGGATTGAACCCAGGGGCATTCTACCTCCTATCTATATCCCCAGCTCTATTTTTTATTCTTTATTTTGAAACAGCGTCTCACTAAGTTGCAAAGGGCCTCACTAAGTAGCTGAGGCTGGCCTCAAGTCTTCAATCCTCCTGTCTCAGCCTCTCAAGTACTGGGATTACAGGTATGCACCACCATGCCCAGCCATTGTAGAGCATTGACAGTCCCCTCCCTTCAGGTAACAGAGCTTCACCAATCCCCGTGTCTTCTCTGTGTTACCTTTCCCGAGCCCCCAAAAAGTTTCTCCGCCTCTGTACACCTCTATATAAAGCTGAACAAACCCAGATTCGGGGTTCTGCTGACTTAAGCGGAACCCTAACCCGGGTTAGACTTAAGTGGAACCCTGACCCGGGTTAGTAATAAAATCTCCTTCTTGTTTATTACACTGCTCTGTGTGATGTATACGTTCTTTGGTGGGGCACCCCGGATTTGTGCATTACACCATAATTGCTATTTTTATACCCCCTGAGCAGCTCTTTGGTGGGAAGGATCCAGGGCACGTCCAGCGATGGCAAAGCCAGCCATGGAATACACTGTCAACCCTCCCAGAGGCAGCCAGAAGCACAGATGACCAGGCCTTGCAGGCTCCTTGCTGGGCTGCAAAGGCAGAGTCCACTGGGCAGGCGCTGAGCTGCCCTTCTCCCCTGAAGAAGAGACAGACCCACGCCATCTCAACACTAGTCACCAACACCCACGTGTGTGTGTGTGTGTGTGTGTGTGTGTGTGTGTGTGTGTGTATGTATGTCTTGCTAATGCCTCCTGGCTCTTAGCTCCAGTAAACCAAGAATGAACTAACTGTTAGTGCTCTGCATGGGCTTGGGCTGCCAGCAAATCCAAACACCTAGAACTCAGAAGACATAACATGGGAGGCAAAAAGCACCTCCCAGCTAGGTGTGGTGGCGCACACCTGTAATCCCAGTACTTGAGAGGCTGAGACAGGAGGGTCACAGGTTTGAGACCAGCCTCAGCAGTTTAGAGAGATCCTCAGCAACTTCATGACTCTGTTTCAAAATAAAAAATTAAAAGGGCTGGAGGTATAGCTCAGAGGTAGAATGTTCCTAGGTTTGATCCCCAGTACCAAAAGAGAAGAAGAAGAAGAAGGAGAAGAAGAAGAAGAAGGAGGAGGAGGAGGAGGGGGAGGAGGAGGAGGAGGAGGAGGAGGAGAAGGAGAAGGGCAATGTGTTACCGATTTGAAAAATAAAATAGTATGTTACCCTGGAGAGAATCCATTTCAAGGACCATCTTCAATTCACACATTGTGGAATATCAGTATGTGATGGGTTGATGCAGTTGGAGGACAGTAGTTTTCCTCCTTATTTTGATTTTTTTTTTTTTTAAGCATAGAGCGTCCCACAGATGCAATGAGACAGCATGGAATCACATAAAACATACAGCATCAGGGGGGCTGGGGTCGCACCGAAATTTTGATTTTCTCATTTAGACATTGGGAACAAAAATATCTGCTTTCAAAGCTTCTTTGAAAGCCTTAAACCAGATGAGTCTTTTTTTTTTTTTTTTTGGTACTGGGGATTGAACCCAGGGCATTCTACCTCCGAGCTATACCCCCAGCCATATTTTATTTTTAAATTGGGTCTCACTAAATTGCTGAGGGTCTTGCTAAATTGCGGAGGCTGGCTGCCAACCTACAATCCTCCCGTCTCAGTCTACCAAGTACTGGGATTACAAGCATGCACCATCATGCCTGGCCCCAGCCCTTTTTATTTTTTATTTTGAGACAGGGTTTCACTAAGTTGCCTAGCTGCCTTTGAATTTGTTATCCTCCTGTCTCAGATTCCAGAGTAGCTGAGATTACCTCCTGGCTTCCCCTTTTTTCTTATTAAATTATTCTCTCTCTCTCTCTCTCTCTCTCTCTCTCTCTCTCTCTCTCTCTCTCTCTCTCTCTCTCTCTCTCTCTCTCTCTCTCTCTCTCTTACACACACACACACACACACACACACACCTTACATGCCTTAGAGCACAAAGATTCAGGATCTTGGAGTTTCCTTGGGTGATCACAGGCTAAAATTCTTCATTAATTTTCAAGCCCTAAAATAATAATGACAGCTAACACTTTTGCAAGGCTCCCCACACATGCTGAGCACGAGTTTGATGACTTCACATGCATTCATTCATCTAATTCCCACCACAGCCCATGGAGGAGTATTTCTATTCCTCCCTCCCCCACCACTTCACAGAGGAGATTGAGCACAGGACAATTCATGACATTCACAAGGTCTCACAACAAATAAAGAGCAGGCCTGAAAATATTACTAAGTTTGTGGGTGGAAAAAAAGCAAGGTGCAAGAATGTGCTTTGTGAATTGCAATCAATGCAAACATACACACCTGCATGTGCGTGAATCCACATATGCACATGCAGAGAAAGAAGTAGAGAGAGGAACTCAGGAGCTAGGGATAAAAGGGATGCTTGCTCCTAGTTCCTGGGAAGCTGAGGCAGGAGGATCACAGGTTCTGTTAAGCACAAATCTGGGGTGTCTCACCAAAGAACTTACACACAGAGCACTGTAATAAACAAGGAGATTTTATTACTAATCCGGGTCAGGGTTGAGTCTAACCTGAATTAGGGTTCCACCTAAGTACAGAGGTGTCATGGTCGCGGAACCCAGAACCTGGGTTCCTTAAGCCTTATATAGAGGTGTACAGAGGCAGGGAAACTTTTCCAGTGCAGGGAAAGGTAACACAGAGAAGGCATGGGGATTGGTGGAGCCCTGTTACCAGAAGGGAGGGGGCTGTCCAGTTTCCAGAAGGGAGGGGGCAGTTTTGGGAAAGGAGGGGGCTGTCAACGCCCTACAGTTTAAGGCCTCAGCAGCTTAGCAAGACCCTCAACAACTTATCAAGAATCTGTTTCAAATTTTAAAATAAGCCAAGTGTGGTGGCACATGCTTATAATCGCAGTACTTGGGAGGCTGAGACTGGAGGATCCGGGTTCACAGCCAGCCTCAGCTACTTAGTGAGGCCCTCCACAACTTAGTGAGACCCTGTTTCAAAAATAAAGAATAAAAAATAGGGCTGGAGGTGTAGATTGGAGATAGAATGCCCCTCGGTTCAATCCCCAGTATCGCAAAAAATAAAAAATTGAAATAAAGCTGGAAGTGGGACCTGTAATCCCACTACTTGGGAGGCTGAGACAAGAGGATCACACAGCTTTACCTACTTAGCAAGGCTCTCAGGAACTTAGCAAGACCCAGTTTCAACAAACAAACAAACAGGGCTGGAGGATGCACCTCAGAGGTAGAATGCCCCTTGGTTCCAATCTCCAGGACCACAAAAAAATAGAATAAAATTAAAAATGGGGTTAAGGGTATAGCTTAGAGGTAGAATGATTCTAGAATTCATCCCCAGTACCAAAAAAAGGAAAGGAAGGGAGGACCTTTGCTTTTCATCATAGAACCTTTTAAAATTTTTGTGTGTATTTTACCATTCAAAAATGTATTAATAAAGTTGTTGAGAAGTTCTCTCAGCTTCCTGCAGCGTCCCTCCTCACCCCTGCTCTTTAAACAGGTTCAGACGTGTCTGCCCACCCTGGCTGCGCTGAGCCCTGGGCACCCGCTGGGCCGGGCCTGCCTTGGAGAGGAGACTGCAGGCTCCAGGTTACGGACAGCCAGGCAGCTCCAAACACTGCTTACGCTCCGTCCAGAAATCTAGCCGAGAGGAAATGGACTGTTCTGGGTGACACCCGCCCCCAATTCAGCTTTTTCATCTGCAGCAGGCTTGGAAGTAGAATGCTGGAGACCTGCACGAAGAGAGCCGCTCCATCTTCACCTGATCTCCCCTGCGGGCCCTTCCTTTCAGGGCAGACAAAGCCCTGCATTCCACAATTAGGGACCAGGCTTTAAAATGCAAATTCCTGCAGGAGTTGGCAACCCTTGTGAAAGAGTTTCCACTTAGGTGTTAATTATTTCTACCTCCTTCCTGGGCAGAGCAAGGGGGGGAGAGGAAGCAAGCCTGAAGGGACTCTGGGCCAGAAGTGGTGTCCAGGGTGGAAGTGCGGGCAGATTCGAATCCTCTCCCACCCCAGCTCCCTAGCGCTCTCCCTAGCGTGTGACAGAGGCTCCCTCCTGTCACCATCTCCATCACAAACAAATCTCCAAGCAAAGAAAGTTAGGGCCACAAAGCCAGGCGTGGTGGCGCACCCTTGTAATCCCAGCATTTAGGAGGTTGAGACCGGAGGATCTGGGTTCACCGCCAGCCTCAGCTACCTAGTGAGGCACTCCGCAACTTAGTGAGACCCTGTTTCAAAATAAAGAATAAAAAATAGGACTGAGAGTATAGCTCGGAGGTAGAATGCCCCTGAGTTCAATCTCTAGTACTACAAAAAAAAGAAAAAGAAAAAGAAAAGAAAAGAAAAGAAAGTTAGGGCCGCAGAGGAGACAGAAAAATAACCTCCCAATGTTTGGCTTCACATAGCCTGATCACATCTGGAGAACGCGTCCCCCCTGGGGATCCTGGCCAGAAGTAGGAGAATCCAATGGAAGGGTCCCTGTTGCCTCAGAGATCAGGAGATGGAAACAGAGCAGAAGCTACCAGCAGTGATAAGCCATGTGCTTAGTTTAGTACCCAGGCCTAATAAAGGTAATAAATGGGACTGGAGTGTAACTCAGTGGTAGAGCACTTGCCTACCCTGTCCCATCCCTGACACCACGAAATAAATAAGTCCAATAAATAATACCTAAAAACAAATGATTTGGAGGAAGGGGCTTAAAAATCACAAAAGTAACATATATGTATGTAATATGTATTCCTGGCTAAACAGAAATAGCCATCATTTTTAGCCTTCTGTCTTCATTTTTAGAACTGATTTTCAAGAATAAATCCTGAACTTGAGCCAGGCGTGGTGGCGCATGCTTGTAATCCCAGCATTCGGGAGGCTGAGACCGGAGGATCCAGGTTCGCGGCCAGCCTCAGCTACTTAGTGAGGCACTCCGCAACTTAGTGAGACTTGGTTTCAAAATAAAGAATAAAAAATAGGGCTGGGGGTATAGCTCGGAGGTAGAATGCCCCTGAGTTCAATCCTCAGTACCGCAAAGAAAAAAAAATCCTGAACTTGCTAATTGTTCTTTTTTGTTCTGGATAGAGTAGAATTTCATGATGCACAGACAAGGACCTACCTCTTCCAGCCCTTTCCCCTTTTGCCAAAGAAGTTTTGGCTTTTGCTGCCTGAGGACCCGGTCCTGTTGCTAATAACTTTTGCGCTACTGGTTGTCAAAGATATCAGTACCTTTAAAAGCCAGGCATGGTGGCACAGGCCTATAATCTCAGTACTTGGGAGGTGGAGACAGGAGGATCACAGGTTGGAGGACAGCCTCAGCAACATAAGACTCTCAGCAATCTAACGAGATGCTGTTCCCAAACAAAACATAAAATAAAAAGGGCTGGGGTGTAGCTCAAAGGTAGAATACCCCTGGGTTCAATCTCCAGTATAGGAGGAGGAGGTAGAAGAGAAGGAGAAGGGAAAGGGAAAGTGGAAGAAGAGGACAACTCCTTTGAGATCACTGAAGCTCTGGGACGTCCAGTTTCTAGAGCTTTTCTAGATTTCTCTTCCGCCTACCACCCACAGGTCCAACCACACCAAGCCTGCATTCCTTTCTGCAGGAGGCCTTGCCTCCACCTTCCCCCTCAAGAGAAGTCCTCAAGCTTGTCTATGGAACTGAGATGTGTTTAATTTTAGTTCCTATATGTTCTATTTATGGACATTCCATTTGGCTCTTTTTCACATGTGCTTGGCTCTTTTTCTAGAATTTATGATATGTTCCCATTAATAATCTCTAAAGAAGCATATTTATAATCAGTCTTTTCTAATTTCATTCCTAGTAGTAGGTGCTAGGTTTATTTCTGTACCCTGTTGTTTCTTTTAATTTTTATTCCTGTTGCATTCCTTGTGCTGGTCACAATCTTAAGACATCAAGATGCCTTTAAATGATACACAGAAACAAAATACCTAGTCTGTCTTAAATCTCAGACATTCACAATTATCCTGAAGTAGGAAAAAGATGTTTTAGAAACCTGTGTGTAAGCCCAGCACCATCTGTCAAGGTCTGTTGCAGTTTAATCTCATGAACTTTTTCTTTTTCTTTTTTTTTTTTTTTTTTTTTTTTGCAGTACTGGGGATTGAACCCAGGGGCATTCTACCTCCCAGCTAAACACCCAGTCCATTTTTTTTTTTTTTAGTCTTTATTTTGAAACAGGGTCTCACTAAGTTGCAGAGGCCCTCGATAAGTAGCTGAGGCTGTCTGCAAACCCAGATCCTCCGGTCTCAGCCTCCCAAGTACTGGGATTACAAGCGTGCGCCACGGTGCCCAGCTTCTCATGAATTTTTGATGTCATCTCTTTGCAGAGCTGACATCTTGCCACCTCTCTTCCTCATCCTCAGCCATAACTCACCTATCACCCTCAGGTTTACATGATAATTATATGTGATATTTGCAAAGCTAACACATCCATTACTACTTCAATTCTCCCTACAGTTTTTTGAGATAAGCAGAATTGGAAATTGTTATCACCAACTTCCAGACAAGGATACTGTTTCCATGAGGTCAAGGGCCTCGCCCAAAGTCAGAGGGATCAAGAATAGAAAGAGAATTGCCAATAGCCAGGCGTGGTGGAGCACACCTGTAATCCCAGTACTTGGAAGGCTGAAACAGGGAGACAGGAGGATCACAGGTTTGAGGATAGCCTCAGCAGTATAGTGAGACCCTGTTTCAAAATTAAAAATAAATAAAAGAGCTAGAGGTATAGCTTAGAGGTAGAATGCCCCTGGATTTAATCCCCAGTACAAAAAAAAAAAAAAAGAATGTTCCGGAAGGTTCTCCCAGCTCTGAAAATAGCTGTTCCCCTCTTACATCTCTCTTAGATTTCTTCAGTGTAAAGCAAGTGTCCAGCTCATTTTATTTCTCAGTCCTCACTGGGCAGTCAGCAGCCTGACAGAGGCAGGACACCTTTGAAAAGGTGTTTACTGTCCCCTTCCTCCCGTGTCCCCGGGGAGGGTTCAAAAATGCCCATCTTCAAGCTATTGCAGGCGTTTCTAGGACCCCAACCCAGTGGTCTGTCTCTCTGGCTTCCTGCTGTAAAGATTTCTACAAGTAGGTGCAACATTTCTTTAGGGGCTTTTAGCCCCAATAGGCCTGAGCCCAACAGGCCCCAACTCCGGTTAATGAGATCTGTCCCTCCTCCTTCCTTCCATCTCTGCTAGACGATTGCCCTTCTTTCATTTGGGGGACACAAGAGAGATCATAGCAATTTCTGGCTGCTGGCGCTTGGGAACCCTGGTGTCACCGCGGGAGGGTCGAGGGCCGGGCTGTCATAGTCCAGCCACTGTAGCGGCCACCGGAGATGTGGCTCATACCCACTGCAGTGTGCTTTTCAAACCAGTGGCCAAGAGGAAAGGGCTCTTGGTGAGCAATGCAGTGGTCTGGGCTTAGTTGCTGAGGCTGGCCTCAAACCTGCGATTCTCCTGTCTCAGCTTCCCAAGTACTGGGATCACAGGCATGCACCACCACTCTCGGCTCCATGAGAACACTTGAGCCCCACAAAAGTGTTTTGGTGCCAGATGACAGACCTGGTTCCCATGTCGGCTCTCTACTGACTGTTGTGAGAATATACTTGAATCTTTTCTGTCAAAGGAGTAGCTTGATTTAAACCGCCATTTTGTGGTATGGTAGGAACTTAGATTCCTTCACAAAATTGACTTTCCCCCATCTTCCCCTGTAGCTGACCAGGAAGAATGTGAAGCTGTAATTCCCACCAATAGGAGTTCAGCTCAGGAGGGGCTTTGCATTAGGGATAGAAGACCCACTGGGTCCTTCCTCAGGTGTTTCTCTCTCTCTCTCTCTCTCTCTCTCTCTCTCTCTCTCTCTCTCTCTCTCTCTCTCTTTCTCTCGTGCATACATGGGAACGCTCTTTTTTGCGAAAAAGTAAAATCGCTTTGCAAAGCGATTTTCAGATATGTGCCTTTTCTTGACACCATGAGAACTTATTTCTAACACTGTCTGGGTGACCTTGGGCAAATTGTTAAAATTCTCTGAGCTTTGGTTTCTTCTTCAACAAAATGGGGAAAACAACAGCGACACCCGTGTTGCAGGATGGTGTTGAGAGAACAAAATGACCCAAAGGCCCGTAAGTCCCTGGCACATGGCTAGCTGTGCTGCCCTCCATTCTACAGACAGGGCCACTGAGGTCCGGAGAGGTGGTGCGAATTGCCCAAGACCACCCCAGAGGGACGGTCTGATGGGAGACCAAGAGGAAATATAGAGCCAGGCTTGGTGGTGCACACCTGTAATCCCAGTACTTGGGAGACTGAGACAGGAGGATCTCCGGTTGGAGGACAGCCTCAGCAACTTAGTGAGACCCTTTTTCAGAATAGAAAAATTAAAAGGGCTGGGGGTGTAGAATGTCCCTGGGTTCAATCCCCAGTTTGTTTGTTCATTTGTTTTTAAGTAATATGGTATCATGTTTAAGCATTTATGTGGATTTATATTTTTTTAATTAATTAATTAATTTTTTTGCTGACTGGGGATTTACATTTTTTAATTTCTCAAGGATTCCGTTTCCTCCTCTGTCAAATATGTAATACGTGTTCTCAATACCTTCTCTGAAACCCTAGGAGCCAGGTTAAAAACCTTCCCTGTGAATATTATGCCTGCAGCAGGGTGTAGGGCCATGCCCAGGAATCACTCCGATTAATATCTCTGCATCAAAATGTGAGGGTAGTTTGGCTTAAATTTCACTACAGTAAATTTGTTGTTTTTTTTTGTTTTGTTTTGTTTTTCGGTACTCAGGATTGAACTCAGAGCATTCTACCTCTGAGCTTCAGTCCCCAGCCAGCCCTTTTTGGTTTTTGTTTTAAAACGGTCTTCCTAGGTTACTGAGTTCATACATTGCTAAGGTTGTTCTTGAATCTGCCGCTCTCCTCTCTCAGCCTCTCAAGTACTGGAATTACAGGCAGGCACCACCATGCCTAACTCAATTTTGCTTTTTAGAGCTTTGGAATTTCAAATTTGGGACCTGTGATGCCACCGTCAGATGATTTAGAAAAGTCTATATCAAGTGGACGGCATAGGAAGGAGGGGGTGGGGGGTGAATTTTTATAAAGTTAATTATTAGTGTCAACTAGTCCAAAGCCTGATGTGGTTGTGTACGCCTGTAATCCTAATATTTGGGAGGCTGAGACCAGAGGATGCAGCCTCAGCAATTTAGCAAGACCCCATTTCAAATTTTTTAAAAAGGGCTGGGGAGCCGGGTGTAGTACACACTTGTAATCCCAGCACTTGGGAGGCTGAGACCAGAGGATCCGGGTTCGAGGCCAGCCTCGGCTACTTGGTGAGGCCCTCCACAACTTAATGAGAACCTGTTTCAAAATAAAGAATAAAAAATAGGACTGGGGGTGTACCTCAGAGGTAGAATTCCCCTGGGTTCAATCCCCAGTACCACAAAAAAGGGGGCTGGGGGTGTAGCTCAGAGGTAGGTGTCCCTGGGTTCAATCCCCAGTACCAAAAGAAGAACAAGAAAAAAAAAAGTCTCAGTCCAGTGCTCAGCCACAAAGCTCCAACTGTCAAGTCATAAGAATGTCCCAGAGGGATGCGACAATCCGAGAGAGCCTTCCGGAGATGTCCTGCCATGTACTTCATCTAAGCGTCCCAGGCCCTTCCTGCACCCCCTTCCTAGGGAAGACCCGAGAAGGAGGTGGTGCTCTGTGAAGATGGCCCATGCCATCCGGGTGAACCGCAGGCCCTCCATCCCCCCTCAAGTGCCACTGGCATCCTAGTGCCTGGTCCTGGTTCTGGAGCCTCCAGAAACTGTGCCAAAGGTTACTTCAATTGGGGAACAAGCAGAGGATGCTCTCCACCAAGGACTGGAGCCTCCGGGGCCAGGCAGGTAATGCAAAGGAACAAAGGGGCCTGGGTGGGGCCATACCTGCCCATCCCAGAGGACAGATGCCACCCACTTAGGTTTGTTGGTTGCCATATGGGAATTTAAGTCTGGCGCCCTCTGATCTTTTGATTTTTTTTTTTTTCAAAAAATATTAAAATCTCACACTTATAATCCCAGCATTTGTGAGGCTGAGAACAGAGGATTCAGGTTTCCGGCCAGCCTCGGCTAATTAGTGAGGCCCTCGGCAACTTAGTGAGACCCTGTTTCAAAATAAAATATAAAAAATAGGGTTGGGGGTGTAGCTCAGAGGTAGAATGCTCCTGAGTTAAATCCCCAGTACCGCAAAAAAAAAAAAAAAAAAAAAAAAAAATTAAAACCTGAAACGTGAAATGTCCTAACTTTTATCTGTTGGCCATTGACATTTTTAAACTGTACAAACTCGACAAATACATCCATGAACCTCTTACCTACATAATACACTGAGTGTGATTTAATTTAGAGTTTCCTTTGTGTCCAGCAGTGCCCTGTAAGTGTTCTATTACCTTTTTTTAAGAGATGGGGGTGCTTTTTTTTTTTTTTTTTTTTTTTTGCGGTACTGGGGATTGAACTCAGGGGCATTCTGCCTCCGAGCTATACTCCCAGCCCTATTTTTTATTCTTTATTTTGAAACCGGGTCTCACTAAGTTGTGGAGTGCCTCACTAGGTAGCTGAGACTGGCCTCGAACCTGGATCCTCTGGTCTCAGCCTCCCGAATGCTGGGATTACAAGCGTGCGCCACCACGCCTGGCTGATGGGGGTGCTATTATGGCCCCCAAACTCCTGGGCTCGGGAGATCCTCCTGCCTCAGCCTCCTGAGTAGCTGTGACTACAGACTCATGGCACCGCACCTGACCAGGGGAATCCATCAATGGCATTTTACAAAGTGGAAATGCCGAGACTCAAATTCCTACATTAGATTCATTGGTCAATGTCTTATGTGTCAAGAAAACTGACCTTTGGTGCTCTCATTTTTACAAACAGAAATAATTTATATCTTTACTGGGAAGCTTACAAAGAACTTGCCAATCTTTTGCAAGTCAATTCAAGTTGCCATAACAAAGTACCACAGACTGGGTGGCTTAAACAGCAGATACTTATTTTCTCACAGTTTTAGAAAGCTAAGATCAAGCTGGGCGTGGTCTCGTAGCCTGTAATCCCAGTACTTGGGAGGCTGAGAGAGGAGGATTGCAGGTTTGCAGCCAGCCTCAGCTACTCAGTGAGACCTTCAGTAACTTAGTGAGACCCTACTTCAAAATAAATAAAGCCAGGTGTGGTGGCACATGCTTGTAAACCCAGTACTTGGGAAGCTGAAATAGGAGGATCACAGGTTTGCAGACAGCCTCAGCAACTTGGTAAGGCCATCCGCAACTTAGTGAGATCCTCTTTCAAAAATAAAATAGGGGGTGTAGCTCTGAGGTAGAATACCTCTAGATTTAATCCCCAGCACTAGAAGGAGGAAGGAAGGAAGGAAGGAAGGAAGGAAGGAAGGAAGGAAGGAAGGAAGGAAGGAAGGAAGGAAGGAAGGAAGGGGAGGAGGAAGAGGAGGAGGAAGAGGAGGAGGAGGAGGGAAGGAGGAGAAGGAGGAAGGAAGGAGGAGGAGGGGAGAAGGAGGAAGAGGAAAAGGGAAGGAGGAAGAGGGAAGGAGGAGGAGGAGGAGATGATGATAATGATGATCAAGTTTCTGGCTAATTCTGTCTCTGGTGAGGGCCTCTTTCAGATGGCCATTTTCTTACTATGTCTTCACCTGGCCTTTCTTTGGTGTGTCAAGCTGGTGTCTGGTTTTTGTCTTTCCTTTTTTTGTTTTTTGCACTGGGGCATTCTACCTCTGAGCTACAACCTGAGCTCCCCTTTTATTTTTTGTTTTGAAACAGGGTCTTGCTAGGTTTGCTGAGTTGCTAAAGCTGGCCTCCAACCTGTGATCCTCTAGTCTCAGCCTCGCAAGTGCAGGGATTACAGGCCTATGCCACCACAGCCAGTTGGTGTTTGTTTTCCTAAGGACCTAAATGCTATCAGATCTCGTCTCCTCTCTTAAAACCTCATTTACTTCCATAGAGACCTATCTCCAAATACAGCCACACTGGGGGCTAAGGCTTCAACAGATGCAGTTAGAGGATCATACAAACCTATAGCCCACCTATAGCTCAGAGAGTAAATAGTTAAGTCAAGCAAAACAAGAATTCCTACTACATTAGAAGATTCATAAATAAATTTGTAAAAAATGTCTAGTATGATATTAGAACAAGGATGAATAAGAACTTTTTTGCTTATTTCCATATTTTGGACCATTTTTCTCAACACAAACTCTAAAGGATCAAACCCAGAATCTTGTGCATGCTAAAGATTTTATGTATGTATGTATGTATGTATGTATGTATGTATGTATGTATGTATTTATTGAGGGAGGTGCTCAGGATTGAACCCAGAGGCATTCTACCTCTGAGCTACAACCTCGGCCCTTATTTATTTATTTATTTATTTATTTATTTATTTATTTATTTTGCAGTACTGGGGATTGAACCCAGGGGCATTCTACCTCTTAGCTACACCTCTTAACCTGATTTTTTATTCTTTATTTTGAAACAGGGTCTCACTAAGTTGCAGAGGAGCTCACAAGTTGCTGAGGCTGGCCACGAACCTGTGATCCTCCTGTCTCAGCCTCCCAAGTACTGGGATTACAAGCATGTGCCACCACGCTTATTTTTTATTTTTAAAACAGAGTCTATTGCCAGGCGTGGTGGCACTTGTTTGTAATCTCAGTACTTGGGTGGCTGAGACAGGAGGATCACAGGTTCAAAGTCAGCCTTGGCAACTTAGCAAGGCTCTCAGCAACCTAGTAAGACCCTGTTTCCAAATAACAAATAAAATCAGGCTAGGGGGTGTAACATGGAGGTAAAATGCCTCTGTATTCAATCCCCAACACCAAAACAAACAAAAAAAACATAAAACAGGGTCTCTCTAAGTTGCTAAGGGTCTTGCTAAGTTGCTGAGACTGGTCTTGGACCTGTGATCCTCCGGTCTCAACCTACCAAGTACTGGAATTACAGGTGTGCACCACCATGCCTGGCAGAAGGATTCCTTTTAAAAGTCAATTCTTTTTCTTGATTCATTGCTCTAACTCTACTACTTAGAATGACATAGAGAAGAGCAACCACATCCAGATAAATCCCACAGCTGGTCAAAAAAAAAAAAAAAAAAAAAATCTCAGGATTCGTTATCCCGGCTTATAAACAAAAACAAATACCCAGAGGTATTGAAAAGCCAAAAAGTCAAGACTCAGCTGTTATTTCTAATCAGGAAGTCATCTCCAGATTTACTAATTAACTTCCTACATGGATGGGAGCGCCACAAATGTATGAAAGATGGATGAGAGGAAGCAGGGATGGATGGAGTGGATGAGTAGACGGGCGGGGGCATCATTAATTGAGCCCAGGGTAGATCTTGACTCAGTCTTCCCATGCTACAGAGAGAAAGTGGGAACATTTTTTGGGGGGGTTTAGCCAAGCACAGCTTGGGCAGTCTTAGGAATTTGGATTCAGGACCACGGAAGCATCTAGGGCCTTGCCGGTGCCCTCCAGGGGACAGAAGGAAATCGAGCTTGTTTAGGCAGGTCCTGAAGCCAGGCTGAGCACACAGGAGTTGGCCCTGACTCACGCCTGTGAGTCCAGCATCCTTCCAGCTATTTTTATTCTTTGTTTTGTATCCATGACGTTCTCTCTACAATCCTGAATAACTGGGCCTACCCGATTATATTTAGTATACATCTTCTCTGGAGCTTTTGTTGCCGTATTATTGTTCTCATTGGCCTGCTGATGCCACAGAACGAAAGCACTGCATTCCAAAAAGGGCAGAGTGTTTTTTTGCACGAAGAAAGAAAGAGTCATAATTGGTTTTGATTGTTAGACGTAAAGAATGGGCCCTGTCATCTCTATTTAAACTCAGTGAAATGAGAAAATGATATTCTAGTTCTGAATGAATAATCTATATTGCTTAAGGAGAGTAATTATAAAGGGATAAGTGGAGAAAACTGGAAAAAAAAATAAAGGTCATAACTCAGCAGAAGGGAGGAACAAGAGCTCCAATTTCCATGATGCTGCACACTACCCATGTGTCCTCGAGCAAGCCAGCCCTCCCCACACTTATCTCCTCATCTATGAATTGAGAAGCTGAATCCTGAGGGTCTCTTCCTACAGCCTCAAGCCCCCCGTTTTTTGTGGTATTGGGAATTGAACCCAGGGGCATTCTACCTCCAAGCTACACCCCCAGTCCTATTTTTTTATTCTTTATTTTGACACAGGATCTCACTAAGTTGCAGAGAGCCTCACTAAGTAGCTCAGGCTGGCCGAGAACCTGTGATCCTCCTGTCTCAGCCTCCCAAGCACTGAGATTACAAGTCCAGCATCTCAAGCCATATTTTACATTTTGTTTTTTATTTATTTATTTATTCATTTATTCATTCATTCATTCATTCAGTACTGGGGATTAAACCCAAGGGCATTCTACTTCCAAGCTACGCCCGCAGTCCTATTTTTTATTCTTTTTATTTTGAAACAGGGTCTCACTAAGTTGCAGAAAGCCTCACTAAGTAGCTGAGGCTGGCTGCAAACCCGGATCCTACAGTCTCAGCCTCCCATTTTTTGTGGTACTGGGGATTGAATTCAGAGGCATTCTATCTCCGAGCTATACCCCCAGTCCTATTTTTATTTTGAAACAGGGTCTCATTAAGTTGTGGAGGGCCTAAGTAGCAGAGGCTGGCCACGAACCCGGATCCCCCAGTCTCAGCCTCCCAAGTACTGGGATTACAAGCATGCGCCACCACGCCCAGCTTACATTTTGTTTTTTTTAATGCTATTTTTCTTGCTGTCCTTGACTTTGTCTTCTCTTCCTCCTCCCCTCCTCCCCTTTGGTACTAGGAATTGAACCAAGGGGTGTTCTACCTTTAAGCTACACCCCTAGCCCTTTTTATTTTTTATTTTGAAACAGGGTCTCCTGAGGTTGCTGAGGGTCTCACTATCATGCTGAGGCTGTCCTCCAAAGTACTGGGATTACAAGCATGTGCCTCCATGCCTGGTTTCTTCTCTTCCCTTTGATGTGCTCTTCTGGGCATTGCCACAGCTGACCATACCGCAATGTCAGCCTCAGGAAAAACAAACAAAAACAGCCCACAGGTGCTGTGACCCCTCACCATGAGTCAGGATAGATAACACATCCGTGGAAAAAGTACCTGAGACATTTACCCGTGAACTGTTATCAGTCAGAGTTTCTCATGAACACGATCTAGTATTTGAGGGGTGTGTGTGGTACTGGGGATTGAACCCAGGGGTAGAATTCTACCTCTACTCCTCCAGCCCTTCTTATTTTTTGTTTTTGAAACAGGGTCTCGATAGGTTGCTGAGGTTGGCCTCAAACCTGCAGTCCTTCTGCCTCAGCCTCCCAAGTACTAGGATTACAGGCATACACCTGGTTTTAATGGAAGCTTTATGAGCATGCTTTTGACCCAGTCCTTCCCCTCTAGGAATGTACTTGTACAAGAGGACAAGGCTATAGGTCCAGAAATGCCTTCTGCAACCTTCTTTGGAGGAGTCAAGTGGAAGCGACCTAGGTGATCTACCATGGTTAGCTTAATTGCCATAATTGAGGTATGCCCAGACAACAGGTGCTGCGTCTCTACTCTGGGATAACGAGAGGACTCGCCTATCACAAGCCTTGCTTCCAGGACATCGAGCAATGTGGGCATCTTATTCAAAGTCCTTTAAGGAACCCAAAAGTTGTAACAACTTGCTTTGTATGAAGCAGAAACATGAGCTTGCTTATTTATTTATTTATTTATTTATTTATTTATTTATTTATTCATCATTGGTACTTGGGATTGAACCCATGAGCATTTGGTCTTGCTAAATTGTGGAGACTGGACTGGAACCTGTGATTCTCCTGTCTCAACCTCTCACATATTGAGATTACAGGCAGGAGCCACCAAGCCCGGCTGTGAGCTTCCTTTTTAGATATTAGCAGGGCCCTAATGCTCTACTCTGTTTTCTAGTAAGTGTTTATGCCTATGAAATCCTTGTGGCGAAAGATCTAACGTGCAGTCTGTGCTTGACCATAAACACAGGCTCCTGTGCAGATTAGCTGCTGACATTTACTGAGCTCGGCCAGGCCTGCTGGGCCAAGGGGCGGTGGGGGAGGGGCCTCAGTACCAGCAGGAGCTCACCAAGCACCAGGCTTTGAAAGGTCTTGAAAGGTTCCAGAGTCACAGACAGTCTCATTGTGATGGAATGTGTACAGAGAAAAAGGTCACCTCGTGGGGCTCTAGGGACGGATGCGGGGAAGAGAGGAGACACCTAATACAGGTTGGCAGGGAACAACCAGGAGTAGGGGCAGTGAGTGAGGAGAGGTTTTCTGGAGACAAAGCAGAGATCAGACTGAGTAGAGAGCTTGGCCTTTCTGGGGTCACCCATATTTAGTGTCTGCCCGACTGCCTCAACCTACCTTCTGCAGTCTGCAGCAGGACTCCTGTCTCTGCCTGTGACTTCCCTCATTCACATTTTTCTCTTCCAACTTAGCAAGCATCCAGCCTGTCTTACCTGGTCCCTTCCTGTTTTCCAATCTGAGGATAATGTGGAAAATAGCTGGTTGCTCAATGTTACTTGTGAGACTTGAGCCTCCGTTTCCACATCTGTACAATGGCATTAGTCATACCGATTTTATAGAATCCTTCACAGTGAAAGCTAGCACAGATGGCTTATCAGGTACCCAACGCTACACTAAGCTCTTTATCTACAAGTATGGCTTCATTTCATTCTCACAACAACCTGTTGTACCAGTTACAATGTTATCCCCATCTTGCATACCTGGAAAGTGACCACAGAATGCTCTAGAACCTTGCCAAGGGGACCAGCTATCCATGCTCTTATCCCGATATCTTGTTTCAAGGATTAGGAGAGACAGTGAGTATACGTGCCTAGCAGAGTGCAGGCATACAAGCACTCAAGAAAAGTTAGTTTGTTAAGCTGAGTGTGGTGGTGCACGCTTACAATCCCAGTACTTGACAGGCTGAGACAGGAGGATCAGGAATTTGCAGCCAGCCTCAGCTACTTAGTGAGGCCCTCTGCAACCTTAGTGAGACCCTGTTTCAAAATGAAAAATAAAACAGAGGGCTGGGGGGTGTAGCTCAGAGGTAGAATATCCCTGGGTTCCATCCCCAGTATCACACACACACACACACACACACACACACACACACACACACACACAAAACAACAACAAAACATTAGTTCGTTGAATTTAAGTTCCACTTAGTACAGAGACTTGATGTTTGGATTTTGCTCTGTCTGCAGCACCCTGAACCATGCCTGACATGCAGGCATATAGTCAAAATATGTGTATTAAACTACCTAAGAGGGCTTGCTCCTGGGTTTTCTCCTGTTCCTCACCAGTTCCTTCCCTCCTGGTACTTGGAGGAAAGGGATCTCTGATAACTGAGGACAAGCTTGAGATCACCTGAGCCAATCACTGATTGGCCTTATCTACTTTAGTAGAGGATATCTATCAAGACAAACCCTGGCAGCAGTACGGGAGAGAAGTATGGACTTCAAAGACACGGAAGTCATAAAGCCCAGGAGCTGAGAAGGATGAGCTCTGCACTGATACACTATCTGGATTCAAACCTTGGCTCTGCCACTTTGTAACTTCGACAAGTTACTTAAAGGGCAGTTTCCTCACTCCTGTGTGTGTGTGTGTGTGTGTGTGTGTGTGTGTGTGTGTGTGTGTGTGTGTTTGGAGGTTGAACTCAGAGGCATTCTACCTTCGAGCTACACCCCCAGCCCGATTTTTTAATTTCTTACTTGGAAACATTGGAAACAGGGTCTCAGAGTTTTACTCCTTGCTGAGGCTGTCCTCAAACCCATGGTCCTCCTGTCTCAGCCTCCCAAGTACTGGGATTGCAGGCATGCACCACCACACCCAGGGTCAGTTTCCTCATTCTTAAAACTCACATAATAATATTATAAACTGCCTGCCCAGTGGAAGGATGAAAAGAGACAATACTATTTGGTTCAAAGAATAGCAGCTGTGGCTGAGGAAGCTCAAATCCAGAGGTTTCAGATCTCAGATCCCTCCCCTCGCCCCCCCCCCCCCCCCCCCCCCCCCCCCCCCCCCCCCAGGTATTGAACCTAGGGTTTGCACATGCTGGGCAAGTGCTCTACCAACTGAGCTACACTCCCTGCCCTCAGATTCTGATTGTCGTGGTTTTCCCCTGGTTCTTTCAGAGTAGAGACTCACCAAAAGGAGTCTTTCTGCATCTGCATGTTTATATTTGCAGGGTTGCAAGTAGAGGAAAATCCTTGTATTAGTATCAGATGTTATTATTAATTCTATCTGCCAGTGGAAATTATTGTAGCCAGTGTTTTTCCAATAAATGTACAATAGGCTGTTCAGAGAAAAGAAGAAAAAGCCCTAATTAGGAGCATTTGCTAATTTTCATGATTATACACCTTCCATGGCTGATTTCAAGTGCTGAAATGGATGTCCCTGAACATGGAGTTCGGAGAGATGCTAACAGCTGGCTCCAGTAATTTCAGGTGTTATTCTGGACAAAGATACTCACTTTTAAAATATTGATTACAGCCTCAGCTCTGCCTGACTTTTTCCTTGACATTTTAGGACAAATGTGATAGATTATACACAGAGGCAGAACTCAGATTGAGATTGGCTCAGCTGGCTGGTTCACAACTTTGCCCTATCATTTACTGGCTCTGGGACCTTATCTGGGGTAAGTTATTTACCATCTCTGCCCTTTAGTTTCTTCATTTGTTAACTGGGACTGAGGTGGAACTGACCTCACAGGTGTACACAGATGGTGTGTAAATTGCTTAGCCAAGTGCCTAGCCCTTGCACAATAGGTTCTATACCAAATGTATGATATGTGTTAGCTATTGTTGTTAGCATTATGTTGGCACAGATAATTCTTGCTGTTGACCCAATATTTACTTATTTAATTAATTTTTTTTTTTTGTGTGTGTGTGTGTGTGTGTGTGTGTGTGTGTGTGTGTGTGTATTTCTGGAGGTTGAACTCAGGGGCATTCTACCTCCAAGCTATATCCTCAGACCTTTTTATATTTTGTTTTGAAATAGAGACTTGCTACATTGCTGAGAGTCTCACTCTATTGCTGAGGCTGTCCCTAAACCTGTGATTCTCCTGTCTCAGCCTCCCTAGTATTAGTATTACAGATATGTGCCACAACACCCAGCTTCAACCCAATATTTCAATAGCTTGCATTTGTGTAGCATCTCATTGTCCATTAATGCTTTTTTCACACATTGCCACATTTGACTTCTTTAATAGACTTGTGCTGAAAACCACCCTGCCCACGATTGGAACACCAGAGCCCCAGCACCATATTGGTGATGATGTGGCTTTCAGCGCTCGGTCCTAGGTTCTGAGTTATGTCCTAATCAAGTACATGGAAGAACATGTGTCTAGATGACAAAATTGAGTCTATGCCTGAGACTCCTTTAAACTTTTCACAGTTCTCGGAAATGAGTCAAGAAGCCAATGGGGTGTTATGAAACAAGACAGAAAGCAGACCCACGTGCTTACAGTCAACTGATTTTTGACAAAGGAGCCAAAAACATACACTGGAGAAAAGATAGCCTCTTTAACAAATGGTGTTGGCAAAACTGGTTAACCATATGCAGGAAAATGGAAATAAACCCCACTTTCTCACCCTGCATAAGAGTCAACTCAAGGTGGAGCAAAGACCTGGAAGTCAGGCCAGAGACCTTGCAGCTACTTGAAGAGGGCATAGGCCCAACACTTCAACACAAAGGCACAGGTAAAAACTTTCTCAACAAGACCCCAAAAGCACAAGCAACTCAAAGGAAGATCAATACATGAAACTGAAGAGCATTAAACTGAAGAGCTTCTGTGCAGCAAAGGAAACTATCAAGAACCTCAACAGAGAGCCCACAGAGTGGGAGAAAATTTTTGCCAGCTACTCTTCTGGTAGAGGACTAATATCTAGGATATACAGAGAACTCAAGAAACTCACAGCTAGGAAAAAACAAATAACCCAATCAAAAAATGGCAGAAAGCAAATGGAAAGGCCTACAACAGGGCTGCAAGACCCAGAGTAGAATTCATCTTATCTTGGTAGCTCAGAGAATCAGTATGTCCAGGAATGTCTCAGTTACAAACACAGATGGACTTAGCTCACAGGCTCACCTGCCAGGCCTTCTCCCAGGCACTGAAGGAGACCTTAGAAAAGACCCAGCTTTCTTTCTGACTCTTGACTGTGTTCTGTTTGGGTGAGATTGCCTCAGGAGTCCCAGATGGGAAAGAAATCATTGTACTAAAAATCAAGAAATGAGCCGGGTGTGGTGGCGCATGCTTGTAATCCCAGCATTTGGGAGGCTGAGACCGGAGGATCCGGGTTCGAGGCCAGCCTCAGCTACCTAGTGAGGCACTCCGCAACTTAGTGAGACCCGGTTTCGAAATAAAGAATAAAAACTAGGGCTGGGGTGTAGCTCGAAGGTAGAATGCCCTTGAGTTCAATCCCCAGTACCAAAAAAAAAAAAAAAAAAAAAAAAAAAAAAAAAAAAAAAAAAAAAAAAAAAAAAAAAAAAAAAAAAAAAAAAAAAAAAAAAAAAAAAAAAAATCAAGAAATGAGGTTACTGAGAAAGAAAACACTTGAAAGTAATTTAATATTAACTTATTTTTTTAAAAAATTTTGGTAAAATCTGGTGGTACATTCCCATGAACCCAGTACTTGGGAGGCTGAGACAGGAGTATTGCAGATTCAAGGACAGTCTCAACCAATTGTAAGACTCTCATCAACCTAGAGAGACCCTGTTTCAAAAATAAAACTAAAATAGGGCTGAGGGTATAGCACAGAGGTAGAATGTTTCTGGGTTCAATCCCCAGTTACACATACACACACACACACACACACACACACACACACACACACACACACACATTGGTACTAGAGATTGAACCCAGGGGCATTTTACTTCTTTTTTTTTTTTTTTTTTTTTTTT
>PVLC010026041.1:13058-23189 GCA_004027655.1 Graphiurus murinus | reverse complement strand
AAATTCTTTGTTCATTTGTTCCTTTATTTCTTTCCAGCTCTCTCTGCTTTCTTTCTGGAAGTTTTGTATCGCTTCTATTATTAAAGATCTGAATTGTCCTTCTGGTAAGCTCTGCCAATCAGTGTCATTGAGTTCTGTTATTGTGGGGTCGTGCTGACTCATTGTTTCTTTTGTGTTTCTCCTTCTCATGGTTTCCCTGCTCTTAAATTTATAACTTTGCTGCTCTTGCATGCTTTCCCTGAATTTGTAGGTTTCTTATTTTTATTTTCTCTCTGTGAATGGTATCTTGTATTGAGTTGCAATTACTCTGGAATTTCTTCTGCCTGCTCTATTGGTGTCTTTGGTGGGTTTCAGGTGTTGACTTCTAGGATCTAGCAAAAGCTGAAAGGCTACCAATCCTCCGAACAAACATGCATAAATTGTAGCAATGCAAAGTGAAAACAGAGTAAAAACGGAACAAAACAAAGCAAAAAACCCCAGAAAACAAGCAACGTTAGCAAGTAGCAAGATAAAAATCCCTGCAAGTTTGTAAGAACAGACCTGGTTTGGCCTCTGCAGGTCTTTTGGGCAGATTTCTGCTGCTGTGGGCGGCCAACAAGATGGCGGCTGCTACTGCTGCGCACGCGCCGACTCCCCGGTTCTCCCTGGTCTGCTCCTCAGACTCCAGCCAGCTGCCCGTTTCCCCACTCACCCTTGGGCCGATTTGGTTCTCCCCCCTTCCGTCGAGAAGCTGTTCCTGCGGCAGTCCTGACCCAAGCCCTGGGGTGCAGTTATCTTTGCTCCGGCTCCATGAGGAGAGTACAAGCCTGTCTCTAAACCTCTAAATCCATCCTGTTTCCATTTTTCTGAAAGCTGTTGATTTGAAGTAAATTTAGCAACCATTTCAGCTAAAGGGATATGCTGAAAAAAACATGAAGAGTGTGGCAAACCCAGTTTCAAATCTCTATATGGTCCTCATCTCTGCGAGTCTTGTTGCTATCTTCTCTGCAAAAATGGAGCTACAACCTCTATCATGCAGGGACGTTGTGATGAACATGTGAAACTACATTATGTTCTTAGAAACTGAGGCCCAGAGAGGTAAGATTAGGCTATATAATATCACCTCTATCATGCAGGGATAATACCACCTCTATCATGCAGGGATGTTGTGATGAATATATGAAGTTGCATTGTGTTCTAAGAAACTGTTGTGGAAAACTTTAAGAATGAGGACAGGAGGGCCCCTGGGAAGAGCATACGTGGATGAAGAAATGCTGAGGTTGCGCCATCTTTGTCAGCAGAATATTTTCTGGTCAGCCTCTCTCCTCATTCTTCCCAAAGGTTCTTCCCAAAGCGTCTCTCCCTGTTCTCAAATCTTCTCCTAACCCAGTCCTCAGTCTATACTCATTCCCAGTTCCTGACCCCGACTTGCTTCTTTAATTCTCTCCTCTAAATTCTCATTGCTGGCTTTGGGATTCAGCCTTAGGACTTTTCTCTCTGAGCAGACTCTCTTTTGACCATGGATCCTGTCCTTCCTCTTTGATCAGACTCTCTTTTGACCATGGGTCCTGTCCTTGGGTTCCCACTCACTTAGCCACTGGAAGCCACCCATGGCCCAGAGCTCCAGCCACACTCCTGTGCAGTTTCTAGTCAGGCCTCTTGATTTGAGGTTTTCAATAGCAGACACATAATTAATAAATGTCATTTGCCATTTCAATTTTGTTCACATAACTTTAAAATTGAAATCTTCAGAGAAACATCAAAATTGACAGAGAAAGACTATTTTGAGGCAGACTAATACTGAAGAAAATTACTTTATTCTCTAAACTATATTAAGATCTCACACAAATTGTAAAGAAAAAGATAGACCAAGTGTGGTGGCACACACTTGTAATCCCAGTACTTGGGAGGCTGAGACAGAAATATTGCAGGTTTGCAGCCAGCCTCAGATACTTAGTGAGGCCCTTCACAATTTAATAAGACCTCATTTCAAAATAAAGAATAAAAAATAGGGCTGGGGGTATAGCTTGGAGGTAGAATGCCCCTGGGGTTCAATCTCTACAAAAAAAAGAAAGAGATAACCCAGTAGAAATAAAGAATGTAACTAATCAATTTTTAGAATAGTAAAGTCAGTCAATAAACATAGGAAAGATGCTTAAACTCACACTCAGAGAAATACAGACTAAGATATCAACTTATACACATCAAACTGGAAGCTCTTTTTAAGTGAATTTACCTATTACTGTACCCTTATATTTTGCTTATAAAACTAGTTTTTGGGAAAATTATCTAATAATCTATTGAAGTTCATAAAATATATATACTCATCAATCCAACAATCCAACCCCAAGTATTTAGCCCAAAGAAATATATGTTTGAGGTGATTTATAATTCAAAACCAAAAAACTGGCAATCAAGCAAATGTCCATCCATGGTAGAATGGCTGAAAAATTATGACCATTCATGCTTCTAGAGAGAATGAATTGGCCAATCATGGTGGTGCACACTTATAATTCCAGGACTTGGGAGGCTGAGACAGGAGGATCGAAGGTTTGCGGACAGCCTCAGGTAATCAGTAAGCCCTCTACAACATAGTGAGACCCTGTTTCAAAAATGAAGAATAAAATATAGGGCTGGGGATGTAGCTCAAAGGTAGCATGCCCCTGGGTTCAATCCTCAGTACTGCAAAAAAAAAAAAAAAAGAGAGAGAGAGAAAGAATGAACTGGGGGCTATTCTAGTGGACTTGCAGGTAATTTCAAAGTTGAATGAAAAAGGATTGGATAACCAATCAACCCCATGTGTCAGAGGTAGGGGTAGGAGATTATGTAAGCATAGGAAAAGGTATGAAAGATGCATATCAGGTTGTGAACACAAATTAGAGATGAAAAAGAAAGTGAGGTGTGAAAAGCACATAAAATGGAGGAAAAACTGCAGTATAAATGTCATGAGCCCACTTGTTAAATGTGTTTATGTATAAAGATTGGGAGAAACACCAGGGTTAGTTTTCTTTTTAGTAACCTTTATATTCCTGATAGATTAAGTAAAAAACAAACACAAAGCAACAAGTGTAGATATTATGATTCTATTTTGGTTAAAAACAATTGATTCCCAATTGCATCTACCTTGTACAGGTTTGCATGAGCAAGGCCTGGTATTATTAGTTATCCCAGGAGACTAAGACTGGCAGTGAGGTAGAGATAAAGGCGATAATTAACTTCCTCATGTAGCTTGGTCTTGGTTTACATGTTACAATAGCAAGTGTATAATTTGAAAGACATCAAATAAGGAATATGCTGTGTATCAACAGCATTCATCTATCTTGAACTGTCTAGAAATATAGTTCTATGCACAAGTACACGCTAAATCAAAAGGAATTTAAATCTTTACCACTCTATTTCCATCTTCTTGGGTGACTTGGATGTGAAACAGTTCAATATCTTAAAAAAAATAAAGAAATATAACTTAACCTTCAGAAAAAAATAGCAGTAGTACTCTTGCCTAATAGTTGTGAACAAATTCTTACAAAAGCCATACCAATTAAACAATTGACTGCAAAACAGTATTATCAGACAGTAATCTCCCAAGAGACTGAAAAAAAAAACCCACAAACAAAAAAATCCCACCCAGCCTTTCTCCGTTCTTTTTGTTTTGTTTTGTTGTTTGTTTGTTTGTTTATTGTTTTAGTACTGGATATTAAACCCAGGGATATTCTATACTGAACTATACCTTTTTTTAAAAATAGGGTTTGGCTAAGTTGCTGAGGGTCTCAATAAATTACTAAGGCTGGCCTCAAACTTGTGGTCTTCCTGTCTCAGTGTCCCCAAGTACTGGGATTATAGGCTTACTCCACCACACCCAGCTTCTCCCTCCTCTTTCCAGTCTATTTCAAGACCCACATTTACTTCACTTCATTTACTTTACATTTACTTCATTTACTGACAACAATACGTGACACATTAAGCTCTTCTGCCTCCTTTCCTCAACCAGACCTTGCCTCCCTTACACCATCAGTCTCATATAGGACCAACAAGGGCTCACTTAGCAGGGCTTATTTTCAGTGTGCAAACACCAAACCCATCCTTGGGTGAATATAGAGATATTTGAGAGAAGCATGTTTGCGGTGGTCAATTTCACATGAACAAATCCCTGAACACTTTAAGTGGGTTTGTAGATGGTCGCTTATTACCAATAACAATTTAGACTCAGTCACACTTGCATTCTGCCAATACTAGTTATGAAAATATGAGAGAAAACCAAGTGAGAGCATGGGGACCGAACACTAACCAAGCCCCTCAAGCCTGCCCTTCCAACCGTCAGTCAGCAGGTTCCATCGAGAACACTAAAGACAGCTTCCTAGAGAAGTTTCACCAGTGAGCTTGTCCTTCCCCACTTCCCAAACTTGAAGACATCATAAAAGGATATGGTCTCATAACAGTCTTATTTGTCTCTGTTTAAATTTGGTCAAGTTAGTATGTGTCCTCAGATCTACCATGGAATCGTTCTAGTGACTAAAGCCTTCCTTTCTTCCCATCCAAGCCCTTCTCTCTGTATATTATGGTTATCCACTGTGACAGACATCTTAAAGAAAGATGGACTAGGCCAAGCATGGTGGTGCACACCTGCAATCCCAGTACTTGGGAGGCTGAGACAGGAGGCTGGCAGGCTTGAGGGCAGCCTCAGCAACTTAGTGAGGCTCTCAGCAACTTAGTGAGACCCTGTTTCAAAATAAATAAAAATAAAATTGGGCTAAGGGTGTGGCTCAGAGGTAGAAAATGCCCCTGGGTTCAATTTCCAGTACCAAAAAAAAAAAAAAAAAAGACTGACTAAAGGAGGCCCAAAAAAAAAAAAAATCTACACAATTGTTCTACAAACATTCTACACTGTGATAAAATTGGATATCTATGTATACAAGAGCCCATGATTCTCAAGATAAGGAAACTAATCAGAGCTTGAGAGAAAGTCTTCCATAGGAATTCTAGGTCTCAAGTGGCCAAAGTCAGTGGACCCTCAGTGACGCCAAAGACATCTAGAAGATTCAGTCACGTCCCACACTTCATCAGGCATCATCCCCATGTCCCCTAGAGCACCTAAAGACACACTTACATTTTTCTTCCGAAATCAGTAACAGCTGGCTCTGTGGAAGAGGATGACTTTGAACATGTGGGTAGAGGAACTGTAAGAAAGAAATTAAAGTCATAAGCAACCATTCTGCTTGCATGAATATTTCAAAAGTCGAAAGTCAATGTGCTACTACATACCATGCATGGACCTGGGAACCACATGATAGCTTAGGGGAATCAGGTGCGCACACGATATCACAGGCCAGAGCAAGCAGAAAGAAAGAACCTTTACAGGACCTCAATTTTCCATGGGGAAATGGAGCTCAGGTGCAACACTATCACCATGTTTCAACAGCCAGGCAAAAGCTGAAGCTATTTCTAGGGATGGTGCTTCCTGATTGGAATATTTGACTCAGAAGCAATGCAAACAACATTAAACACTGTGGCCCATTTCATACACACAAAAACAGAGTGATCCATATATACGTTGTGCAACTAAACCACATACATAATTTGAAGGCCAAGCAAACATACTCCCCACTACAATTTCCAAAGTCTCACACCCACTCCAGAGACAAAGCACAACATAACCAGGGACTTTCCAAGAAAGTACAGTGAGTCACAGTGTGGCATGTGGTTTAAGACTGACAAGCCTCAGACAGAATGACCACCACTGGGAAGAAAAGGCTTAGTGCAACCCCTCCCTCCATTTTGTGTGCTCCTGTATCCCCCCCCCTCGCCCCCACCACTGCAGGACACAGCAGGCAGCCAGCACCACAAGGCCTGACCCCCTCAGCTGTGATGATCAAGGAGAACTGGTCATGGGATGACTCAATTCTATCATTATCAAAAGGGTGACTGTAGTTGTGAATGGTGGGATTGGCTAAGAGTGGAGGACCCAGGGCAAAGGAGAGCCAACCCCCTCTCCTAGCACACAGTGGAAGAAGGAGCCCCATCGGATGCAGGCTGGAAGTGGAGAGGGGGGGAAGAGGCAGATATGTCAGCTGACACCAGTTGACCCCAGTTGGACCAAAATGAATGTTTTGACCCTGTAGCAGAAAGTGAAATTATGCCATAGCATGTTCATGTACAGTCAATTCTTGTTATCTGTGATAGTTATGTCCTATAAATACCCCTAAACACCGAATATTGCACACTAACCTTGCTCCTATGGCAAATAGAAAGTCACATCACTGCAAGCCTCTGTCCGTAACACTTTGTCAACAGATCAATATATAACCTTGTACTATGTGTGATTCTATTCAGAGACACTATAATGGTTTGGATTTATAATGTTCCTCAAGACCTCCCAGAGAGTAGGCAACCATGTTGGGGTTGGGGTTGGGGTTTGGTTGAGGAGGAGTCCTCGGGAGTGTGGCCTTGGGGATTATGTACATTCCCTCCTCCCTCTGCTCTCTCTCTTGTTTCTGGCCTCTTTGAGAACAAGCACAGCCTTGTTCACATGGAGTGAACCTCTGAAATCTCCAAAAACTATGAGCAAATACATCTTCCTTCCTCTAAGTTGTGTGTGGTCAGGCTTATTGGGCCACAGCAATGAGAATGCTGGCTGAAACAGATACCTGAGGTCATATATATTGTTGATTCATCAACATTGAGTTCCTACAAACAGCACCATAATGCATGCCTGAATGAAATTCATCTAAGTAATCCACCTGTTTCCTCTCTAAGGCACATCACAGCCTTCCTGCCCCGAGGAACACTAGACAGCTTTAACAGTAAGGAAGCCATTTTAAACAGGGAAATCTCCTCCACTCCCCCTCTGCCCCCCCAAAAAGGAAAACTCATAAAAACTCAAAGAACACAGCACTAGACTGTGAAAATGCCACTTGTTTATAGCATGAGAACCAAAACAAGGCAGAGCATTCCTTGTTCAGCCTCAGTTGGGAACGTGAACGTCAGGTGACACAAATTATTTTCACCTCTCAGCACTTGTCTGCAAATGATGGGGAAAGTACTTTCAGTATCAATACTGGGTTACAAATCAATTTAAGGGAGTAGGAGAAATTGCAAACATGAAATCTGCAAATAAAAAAGACTGACTAGTCCACCTGCACTATACACAAAGCGCTTCTGTATCAGTTCACAGAGTTGATAGATTCAGGAGGTTTAAGTCATTTAATGGTAACTAGTTAGTCTGTCAATACATTAAACTGTTTTAAAGTTTACCGTAAATGTGTTTCAATATTTGACATTTTAGCATGTAAAATCATTGCCTTATGATCGGACAAGCCATGGTGTAGCAGAATCAGAGAAGCTGGGTTTCAGTTCTTAATTTCCACATTTGCAAAGAAGAGCTGGAGCTTCCAGCCATATCCATCTACAAGACTGTTTTGAGGATAAATGTGATAATGTGTGTGAAAGTACTTTGTAAACATCTTTCCCCCTAAGTTTCATGCCTTTTTGTTAATGAGATAAGTGATAAATGACAGGCTTACTTACCTGTACCCAAATATAGCTATCCACTGCTTTTAGAACCTTCACATTGTTGACAGGGTGGATTTCAACCAGCAACGTTAAGCACTTTGATCCTATAGAGAAAATGAGGCTTTTAGTAATGAAGATTAGAATACCATGTGTTATCTTTTCCAAAGCAAGCAGGAAGAATTCCTAGTAAATTCTATTACACTGATTTAAACTTACAATTTTACCATTATCATAACATCCCTTGAGGTGACAAACTATAATTCTACCCCAGTTCCACTCTTCAGGGATATGTGGTTGGCTCCAGGACCCTGAAAGAGAAATCAGTCTAGCAAAGGACCTGCCTTTCACATCCTCAGGTGCCCTAAACTAACTGCATTTTATTATGAGAACCACAAGACACTCAGAAAATGCAAATGTCAAAAGGGCAGTCTCTGAGCATCCCTGGAAACAACCACAGTCACCACAGAAGAGCATCATATTTAAAATAGAAATGGCTTCTGAAATAGAAGACTCTTGCTAGTAAGAGATGAGAGTGCCTGACAAACTGGGTTCTAATGGGTATCATTTCCCCCCTAAATTATCATGATTTGAAGACTGGCATATTGACATTTTTGAAAATGTTAAGTGTGTTTCTTATTATATTAGCTGTTTCCTCAAAATAACTTTACAAAGTTTACTTTGACAATTCTTAAAACACAAAGTAGGGCGTTGGGGTATATCTCAGAGGCACAGTGCTTGCCTTGCATGTGTGAGGCCTTAGGTTTGATCCCCAGCACCAAAGGGGGGGGGGAGAGAAAGAGAAAGAGAAAAAGAAAGAGGAGAAGGAGAAGGCAGAAGTCACTGTGCTTGGTGTGAAGAGCAAGTTCCTGCCCATCCCATGGCCATTTTTAGCACAGCTTCACAGGCCCTGTAGACTTCTAAGTCTAAATAAACAGAGTTCAGTGTCACTTTGCAGCACAATGGCAAATATTGCTTATATATGAAAACATAAAGATTTTGTTATTGGTACTGGGGATTGAAGCCAGGGGCATTCTACCTCTGAGCTACACCCCCAGCCCTTTTTACTTTTTATTTTGAAACAAGGTCTCCCTAAGTTCTGAAGCTGACCTCAAACCTGTGATTCTCCTGCCTCAGACTCCCAAGTACTGGGATTACAGGCGTGCACCAACCACCACACTGGGCAGTATAAAGATATTTCTGATGCAGGAACATACTATGGCTGACAGTGCCTGTTGGTAGGACAGGGGCTGGGTTTCCCTCAAGAACAGTGATAATGACCCACTCGGATCCCCAGAGTCACATCAAAGCAAATGTCATACAAGATAGCAATTAGGAGGAAGTCCATGGACACCGGCTAGAAGGGGGTAACCACAAACATCCAAATTTAGGTGAAAGATCCCCCTCCCCCATGATTAAACCCCAGAAAATAAAGTGTTGCTTTGTATTGGAGTACTTAAGACTCTAATAAAAATCAGGTGCTCTCTTAAGGACATTATTCTGAATAACGATCTACAATTTGAGGATGGCACAGCAGCCTCAAATCAATACCAATTTTCAATGTTTAAGAAAGAACCTGACAGCACCTGCTTTTTGTTTGTTTTTTTTTTAAGGTAAAGAATATAAAACAATTTCTGTGATGTGGTCTAACAATTATGAGGACTAACTCTTTCTATAAACATGTTTTCAAAGATCACTTGAAAAAGCAAGACAGAAGATGAGTTATTATGTGGAACTACAAACATAGAAGTATAGAATGAAAATCAAATGTTTAGTAAACGAGTATTTATAGCTGAGGATAAAAATCCAAGTGGCAGGATTGCACCCCAATTGTGAAGGGTTGCATTCCCAGTGATTGGGACAGAGGCAAGGGTGAGGCACCTTGAAAATCTGCAGCTTGATGGTTCAAAAAAAAAACAGCTCCAAAAATAAGAAAGACATCGATGTCAAAGACACTCATGAAGAAAACAGACTAGAGATGTCCAGGGAAAGGTGAGAATGGGAGAGAAAAGCAGTATTTCCTACTGGTAACTTAAATGTGTATAACTGAACATATTCAGTAGTATAAGCAAATATTCAATTATTTTATCTCTTGCCATAAAAGTTCATATATTCCAACTGGAGGGAAAAAAAAACCTAGGAGGAACTAGAGAAATTTTCTTATTGGAAAAATAAGAAATCACCTTATATTTGGCCTTTTTAGCATGAATTTATTAAAGTCAAATAAGATAACCTGGTATCCACTAAATTCTCCCATCTTCAAAATAGTAGGACTTAGCCGGGCATGGTGGCCTGTGCTTGTAATCCTAGTACATGGGAGGCTGAGACAGGAGGATTGTGTGTTCGTGGCCAGGCTCAGCTACTTAATGAGGCTCTCGGCAACTTAGTGAGACCCTGTTTCAAAATAAAGAATAAACAATAGGGCCGGGCGTGGTAGTACATGCTTGTAATCCCAGTACTTGGTAGGCTGAGACTGGAGGATCTGGGTTCGAGGCCAGCCTCAGCTACCTAGTGAGGCACTCCGCAACTTCGTGAGACCCTGTTTCAAAATAAAGAATAAAAAATAGGGCTGGAGGTACAGCTCGGAGGTAGAATGCCCCTGAGCTCAATCCCCAATACCACACCAAAAAAAAAAAAAAAGAAAAAAAA
>PVLC010026041.1:0-12958 GCA_004027655.1 Graphiurus murinus | reverse complement strand
TAACGTAATACACTTTCCAGCAAATCACCAAGCTTTCCTTGACTCCAATGCCTTGTTATTAAAAAATAAATGAGCTGGGAGAGGTGGTACATACTTATAATCACAGTATTTGGGAGGCTGAGACAGGAGAATTGAAGGCTGAGGCCAGCCTCGGCAACTTAGCGAGACCCTGTTTCCAAATAAAAATAAAAAGGACTGAGGATGTAGCTTGGAGGTAGAATGCCCCTGGGTTCAATCTCCAGCATCACAAAAATTAATTAATTAATTAATGAAAGACTAGAGTAAAAAAGTAATAAGTAATTGAAAAACTTCAGAAACAATTTCTATAATCACTTCCAGCCATAAAATCCCGTGATTCTCTGAAGTGCTAATTTGTATTAAGAACATAGAAAACCAAGATATCGGTGGAGCCTGGGAGGGCATCTCTGAAGGTAAAGATGCGGCTAGGCAGGTGTGGACATCCCAGGAAAGAGAGATAGCAAGATCAAAGCTCAGGGGTGGGCATGATGTGGGTGGGCGGGAGGTCAGCAAAAGAACCCAGTCTGATGCAGGCAAGGGTGCATCTCATGAAATGTACATGTTGTGCAATCGTGAGCAGGTTGGGAGAGTCCAGCGGGGCTTGGTTCTAGAGAAGTTATAGTACCAAACCGCAGCTCTGTGGAGCATCTGGAATTCTTCCCTTCCCAACGGTGCACAGGGCTCTGGAAATCTCAGTGGCAGTGGGTCCCCAACACATGTGGTCGTCCCAATTGCTCCTCAGTGGGGATCTACTGTGCCTCCCAGCAAATGCAGCTCCATAGGGATGGTGCAGAGGCCCTGGTTTCCTGTGGAAGGCCATTTTCCAAATAAAACCTTAACTCTGCTATGGTCACAGCTTAGGAGAGAAGCACATTGATAAAAACTGCACTGTAAGCCAGGCATGGTGGCACACGCTTGTAACCCTAGTACTTGGGAGGCTGAGATCAGAGGATCTGGGTTCACGGCCAGCCTCAGCTACTTAGTGAGGACTCCTGCAACTTAGTGAGACCCTGTTTCAAAATAAAAAGTAAAAATAGATGAGGTAGAATGCCCCTGGGTTCAATCCCCAGTACTGCCAAAAAAAAAAAAAAAAAAATGCATTGTAAAGTATGGAGATCAAAGAGGAGCCTGGTTATGTGTGAAATATGTTATGGTTTGTCTCTTTTGCAACGGACAAATCTCACTTTAAGTGATAAGAATGTTACACAACATCTTGCAGCCAACTACATTTTTTTTTAATCAAATGGCTTCTAAGGTCATTCATAGACATGAACATTTCCAAAATATCTGCTCAAAGGACAAAACATTATAATAGATCCTATAGTGCTTTCTGGTTATATGGCTTCTGAAATCTTAACTGAACAAAATGAAATCTTCCCATGAAGAACACTGATGACTCCAAGTTTTACCTCCAGCCCCAACTCTCCACTAACCTCCTGACTCATATTCAAATTCCTACCTCACTTCTCTATTGGATGTCTACTAGGCATGTCAAACTGAGCAAGGCCAAAACCTAACTTCTTTCCTACTCCCCCATCAATTCACACACACACACACACACACACACACACACACACACACACACACCTACACCTGTTCTGGACAAAAAAACCATGGAGTGACTCATCCTTGACTTGTCTCTTTTGCTCATATGCCTGTGAAATCTGGAAGTCAATCTTGACAAATCTATATTCTAAATATATCCAACTACAATTTCATATCCCTTGTTCTACCCTCCCAGGCCAAACCCCTGGGCTATTTTAACGCCTGTTCAACTAGTCTCCCTGTCCTCCTCTTCTCTCCTGAAACCCATTTCCAATAGCAGCTACAGCAATCCTTTTATAAAGTAAGTCAGATCATTACCTTGCTCAAAATCCACATTAATTTCCATTTGTGTGTGTGTGTGTGTGTGTGTGTGTGTGTGAGAGAGAGAGAGAGAGAGAGAGAGAGAGAGAGAGAGAGAGAGAGAGAGGTGTAGGTAGGTAGGTACTGGAGATTGAACCCAGGGGCCCTCTACCTCTGAGCTGTGCCCTAGCCTTATTTATGTTGAAACAGGGTCTAAGTTGCTGAGGCTGGCCTCAAACCAGTAATCCTCCTATCTTAGCCTCCTATTACTGAGAATACCAGCATGGGCCACCACACCCAGCTCCCCTCTCTTCTTTTGGATCTCTGTTTAAACAGTCTCCTGATACTGTTTCTTAGGATCATCTCTCCTTCCTCCCCCAAAATAAAAACACCCAAATCTTTGCCTCAGATTCTACCTTTATTTTATGGGCCAAGCTACCAGTATTCTAAATCATATTTTGCTTAAGCTAGTCTAGTTCCATCTTCTCTGAAGTGAGCTTTACAGAGAGTACCAAGGGAATTAGTAAAAGAAGATCATGGCACAGAAGACGAAGGGGTGACGGCGGGCCTCAGTGTATCATGGCAATGGCAAGGTAAGGCTTTGTGAGTTAATACAGATGATGAGATTTCAGGGAAAGCCTCTGGCCCCCCACCATCAGCCATTAACTCTTGCCAAGGACTCTGAAAAGATCCCCACCAGACTGGACTCGGGTTCCCTGGCCTCTCTAAGCTGTGTCACAAGAAACCCGGGACTGCTTCGTAAGCCTCACACGGAAAGTATGTACAAAGCATTTTTTCCATCAGAGGCAACCACAGGAGAATACATCAGAGTGGGAACTAGGCTAACAAAGAAGGAATTGAAATGCCAAATAAATAGATGGATGGAAAGCACCTGGGATCAGAACAGTAAGGGATTGATATGAGAGCCACTAGACCAGAGGTTGAAAATGATAGTCCACAGGCTGGCTCCAGCCCACAGGTGGCTATTATTGCCAGAAAAGGATTTTTTTAAACAACATATTTCAGCCAACTTTTACAAATTATATTTTTACATAAAAGTCTATACTTCTCTTAATAAATTGAAGAGAAGTGGCCCCATTGAACTTCCTGCCCCATCTGACAACAACAAGCTAAAGCTGAGTAGAGGCTCTCCTGTAAACTCTCCCATACGGGATCCCCACCCCCACCATTGGTTCCTAAAGCTCCTGAACTCTTTTTTCCCATTAAAGAGAAGAAATATAGCGGGGCATGGTGGCGCACACTTGTAATCCCAGCCTTTGGGAGGCTGAGACCTGAGGATCCGTGTTCGCGGCCAGCCTCAGCTACCTAGTGAGGCCTTCGGCAACTTAGTGAGACCCTGTTTCAAAATAAAGAATAAAAAATAGGGCTGGGGGTATAGCTTGGAGGTAGAATGCCCCTGAGTTCAATCCCCAGCACCGCAAAAAATAAAATAAAAATAAAAAGGGCTGGTAGTGTAGCTTGGAGGTAGAATGCCCCTGGGTTCAATCCCCAATACCACAAAAAAAAAAGAAAGAAATATTAGCAGAAGATATGGCAGCACATATCTTGGGAGGCTGAGACAGGAGGATCACAAGTTCAAGGCCAGCCTCAGCAACTTACTGACACACTCAGGAACTTAGCAAGACGCTATGCAACTTAGCAAGACCATGTTACAAAAAAAAAATTTTTTTTAATAAAATAAAACAAAAAAGGGCTGGGGTGTAACTCAGAGGCAGAATGCCCTGGGTTTAATCCCCAGTACCAAAAAAAGAGAAGTATTTCCTGGTTTATATGTTAAAAATGGAAACAGCAAAGACATTTCATTTTCCTTATATAGTCTACTTCACGTCTTACACGGTCTCTTAGGCCACTACACACATTTGAGACTAGACTATGCTATCAGCTCCATGAGGATGGCCACTGCACCCCTTTACATTGCATCCCCAGCACTGTGTCTCCCCCACAGGAGTTACACAATATTGTTGAGTTATGGACAGACAGATGACATAGAATACCAAAAAAGAAAAAAATTAAAAGGTGAGGGGTATCATATGGCTAATAGATTATAAAATAGGCCTTCGCAATGAGTAGAATTGATCTTTATTTTGTATTGGTGGACTATTCACAATGCATTGTGCATTAGTCAATACTTAACCATTTTTAAAATGGTATTTGTGCCAGGCATGGTGGCACATGCCTGTAATCCCAGTACTTTGGAGGCTGAGACAGAAGGATTACAGGTTCAAGGCCAGCTCAGCAACTTAGACCCTGTTTCAAAATAAAAAGAGCTGGGGGTATAGCTCAGAGGTACAATGCCCCACATTCAAACCCCAGTACCTCCCCTGACCCCAAAAAATGGTATTTGTGACTGTCCCAATCTTGTACACCAGCTTCTGGCCATAGATTCTAGTGTATTTTCATCATTGTAGTCTTTGAGTGCTAATTATCATCTTAATACTTCTGCTGTTTATTGTCCTATTTATTTCTATACCTTCTTATTTTGTTAAAGAAAAAAAAATTAAATGTTATTCATGCTTAAATGACCACTGCCTTTTCATTCTAAGATATAGCTACTTCTAAAGATGCTTGAAATTTTACTTAATCCAATAAATCTTCATCTACCAATAAACACAAAAAAGCAAAATTTCACTACCTGGTTGAAGTTCATTCCTTTGTCCATCTTTAGTAGATTGAACTAAACTTGCAGCTAAATATAAAAAGAAAAAAATCCATTAACAATTGATCCATGCGGTAACCTGTTAAAATTTACCATTTTATACTTGAAATGGGTGAGAGTTCAAAGAACCTCTCAGTGGAACATTAAGGTAGAATAGAAAGGATTCATTTTTGTAGGCATATCCTCCAAATTCTTAATTTCAAACCTAATTTCCAAAACACATTTCTTTCTCAGAAAAATCACTGTTACAGAATCAAATATTGTAAAATCCCATACTTTAAAACTCTTAAAAGTTGTAGTTGAGTTCTTGACATGTAGCAATAAAAGAAATCAACTTACCAAGCAAAGTTTTCTCACTGTTGACAGAGCAACTGACAACCTGCAGGTCTTTCTCAAAGGTATACAGATGCTATCAAAACACAAGATTTTTAAGTTGGAGTTTTATATCAAATAATTATATGAAGACAAACTCCCACTAAACTCTGTACCAAGTATTATTGTGGCAAAATATTTTACTAAAGAACTTTCAAAGAACTAGTTTATCCATGCTGAGACATTCTGTATTTTTTTTTTTTTAAGAAAAAAGACAGGAGGAGCACGGGTTCATCACCAGCCTCAGGAACTCAGCAAGACCCTCTGCAACTCAGTGAGACCCTGTTTCAAAATAAAATAGGGCTGGGGGGGGGTGCACCTTAGAGTTAGAATGTCCCTGGGTTTAATTCCCAGTGCCAAGAAAAGGAAGGAAGGAAGGGAGGGAAGGAGGGAGAGAAAGCTTGCTATTTGGGGTTCTGCTTGGCACTGAAACTTAGCCATGAAACAAGCAAAAAGTGTGTTTAAGAGCACAGATTCTGAAGACAAACTAGACCCATGCTCCAATCCCAACTCTGCCACTTGGAAGCGGTGTGACTCCAAACAACTTATTCAGTCTCTACACCCTATCAATAACATTGGACTCATAATATCTATCTCATGGGATTGTGAGGAGGATAAAGAAAAGTGATAAATATAAAGCACTCAAATATTAGCATTATAAGTATCATGGTGAGTAAGTTTCAATCCAATCATATAACCGACCATGATATCATTAATTATGTCTAAGGGGCATAACTATCATGAATGCATTTCATATTTAGAAAATTGACAAGACTTCTATCTTTAATCTTTTATTCTTATTCTGCTTGAAATGTTCAAAATATCAAAATATTCCATTTCCTTGGAACCACCATACCACTTCTGGTTATCGTTCCAAAGGAATTGAAATCAGAATACTAAAATGATGTATGTATATTCATGTTTATAGAAGTACAATTCACAATAGCCAAATCATAGAACCAACCTAGGTGTCCATGAACAGATGAATGGATTACAAAATTATGAGATACACACAATGGAATTCTACTCAGCAATAAAGAACGAAATTACACCATTTGCAGGAAAATGGATGGACATGGAGCACATTATGTTAAGTGAGATTAGCCAGTCACAGAAAGGGAAGGATCATATGTTTTATCTCTCCTATGTGGTAGCTTGGGAGTAACTGAGATGCAAGAAAGAATTTAGATAAAGAAGGAAAACCCCCACTAGAACAATAGTTGGAGTGTAGAGGAGGGTAATGGCGGGGGGTGGAGAATTAATGAAGCAAACACATTGATGTTACGTGCATATATGAAATTATCAATGCCAATCTCAGTATCATGTACATGGGGTAAGGGGTGGGGAGGAAGCTGGGAGAAACTCACCAAGTACTGTGTACATGTACGTCCCTACCACTCTGAACTACATTATAATGTGAAACCACAATGTACCAATAAAGGTATATTTTTAAAAAGATTACATTTTCTTAAGTATTAAAGAAAATGAAAATGGTCATGCAAAAGGAGGATGTGCTGTGCAGACCGAGGAACTGGAGACAGTCACTGTTAAATTAAGCACACTCGCCGGATGTGGTGGTGCACACTTGTAATCTCAGTATTTGGGAGGCTGAGACAGGAGGATAGCACGCAGGTTCGAGGCCAGCCTCAGCTACTTAGTGAAGTCCTCCTCAGCTTAGTGAGACCCTGTTTCAAAATAAAGAATAAAAAATAGGGATGGGGATGTAGCTCAGAGGTAGAATGCCCCCGGGTTCAATCCCCAGTACTACAAAAAAATAAATAAATAAATAAAGCACACTGTCTTAAAGTTCACTCTGAGGATAAGGAAAAGATGAAGAGACCTCAGGAGAGAATAGGCTAAGAAAAACTGAATAGCAGAAGCATTAAGAAGGCAATCAGTACTTGCAGACTAAAAAAGCACTGAACACACTAGAACCACATGGCCAAAAATTGGTGAAAAATATTGGGGAAATCAGGAAACAATTAGAGAAAGTGAACTTTGAGTTAATAAGGAGTACTGAATTCCTATGAGAAATTTTGGTTTTGACTCTTGCTCTGAAGAATTCTAATTTATAAGTAAAATTACGGATATAGTTTTTAATGTTCTAGCCTATTATAACCCAAACACACAGCCTCAATGTTTAAAAGATACAATCACTACCATCAAAATCTTCCGTTATAAAAATAAATAAGCTGGGCGTAGTGGTGCATGCCTGTAATCCCAGTACTTGGGAGGCTGAGAGAAGAGGATCACAAGTTAGAGGCCAGCCTCAGCAATTTAGGGAGACCATGTTTCAAAATAAAAAATAAATAGGGATGGAGGTGTAGCTCAGAGGTAGAATGCCCCTGGGTTCAATCCCCAATACCATAAACATATACACACACACACACACACACACACACACACACACACACAAAATAATAAATAAATCTTCCATTATACTTAGCAAATTCCAAATCCCTTCCAAAAGAAGATGTTTATAGCTTGCTCCACAGCATTCCATATTTTTAAAATTTATTTTCAATATATTATGCCCTTACATTTCATAGTGTTCTCATAAGGTTTTTCAGTTATTTTTAGCTTATGTATTTATTTATTTTGGCACTGGGGGTTGAACCCAGGGATATTCTACCTCCAAGCTACACCCTCAGCACTTTTTACTTTTTATTTTGAAACAGGGTCTTGCCAAGTTAGTCTTACCTTACTAAGTTGCTGAACCTGCAATCCTCCTGTCTCAGCCTCCCAAGTACTGGGATTACAGGTGTGTGCCATCATGCCCAGCTCTCATAAGGTGTTTAACATAAATGTGACGTGTTAACCTGGAAACTTGCTTTTTTTTTTTTCCTTCAATGTAACAGTACATTTTAGAGAGCTTCTGTGCCAGTATATGTTCATATATTTTTTTATCCTTCAATGGTCCTATTGGTCTCTCCACAACTTACTAGTGGGCATGTAGTTTGCCTCCTACTTTTGGTATTATAATGACTCAATGAACCTCTTTTTATATACATTTTTGTGAACCAGTACAGTATTTCTGTGGAATCAAACCTCAAAGTGGAATTTTGGGGTCAAAGGGTGTGCAAGTATAGAATTCTCCAATTGTAAGCATCAAACACTCTTCCCCAGACTAGTTTATACAAAAAGACAACTACACAGTAGCACATGGAATTGAATAGTGTAAGGTTTATGGCTTCGGCATTGACTCAATCCAAAACTGTAAATAACCCATTCTTGTAGTTTTCGGAATTCAATACATTTTCAGACTTAGTCTATGAAACTCCAAGTCTCTCTCTCAAAGTCACAGCAGTTCCAACTTTGTATTCACATATCACCAAACCTAGTGGAAAATAGAAGAGACCATGTCCAAATTCCCAGGAAAGTCCATTAAGCACTTGTATTCAACTAGCATATGACATGTTCACTCCTGTATACACTAATTGGGTAGGCCTCAATGAAAAGGAAGGGAGGGAAGGGGTGAGAGGAAGGAAGGAAAAACAGGTTTGGGAACTTGTCCCCTCCTCCTCTCTCATTCTCTGTCACTCTCATCCTTTCATTTTCTGCCATTAGATGATGTTGCAAGAAGGTCCTCACCAGCCAGGCGTGGTGGGGCACACTTGTAATCCCAGCATTAGGGAGGCTGAGACGGGAGGATCTGGGTTTGCAGCCAGCCTCAGCTACCTACTGAGGCCCTCCGAAACTTAGGGAGACCCTGTTTCAAAATAAAGAATAAAAAATAGGGCTGGGTGTATAGCTCAGAGGTAGAATGCCCCTGAGTCTAATCCCCAGTACTGAAAAAAAAAAAAAAAAAGAAGGTCCTCACCAGATGTGGGCCCCTCAACCTTGGACTTCCCAGGATCCAAACTGTAAGAACTAAATCTTCTTTATAAATGATCAAGTCTTGGGCATTTTGTTATAGTAGCAGAAAACAGACTAAGACAGGAACAAGATTTGCCTCTTACAAACACTAGTTAAATTTCCCACTGCTTGATCCTTTAGCAAGTTTATTTTCTGGGATAATCTCCATATTTTGAAATCTAAAGAAACTTTGTCACTGGAAAAAAAAACTGAAGAGCAACCAAGCCACCATGGAGGGAACCTATCATTATCAGTCCACTAAAAACACTCATTGACTCCAGATAACAGAGGAGAAACCTCAGAGGAGCCAGGGAAGTGGTGGGAGGGAGGGGGAGGGGGAAGACTGAGGTTCATTATTGGAAATACTAACATTGACTGTATGTACATATGTGAAAATCCCAATATCAGGCTCAGTCCTCTGTATCGAAAGGGGGAGACGCGGAGGCAGGAAGTGGGGAAGTGGGGGGCAACAAATTCTGTGTGCATGTATATCAATGTCAACATGATTTACCTTATGTGTGAGAAGATAATGCACCAATAAAAGCACATAAAAAAGAAAAAAAAAGAGAAAACCCTCATCGAGTTGCTAGTCTCGCAAGGCAGTAAGCTGGGCACGGTGGGGATTAAATGCACTGCTATTCAAAATGCTCCTAATATCAAGCACGTACAGCCTCAGGAGAGCTGACTGTATCCACAACAGATAGGAATACCTGCCACAATCAGGCAGAAGAAAGACTATGATGTCTCCTTCTCAACCCATCTTCTTAGGACTCATACCACACAGAAACTAAGCTAAGGATTGCACTAACCTTGAGATTTTATTGTCTGAATCTTTCCCAAGACTGTGTGTTGTGATAGGATTTGTCTTAGTCACTACTGTGTCTCCAGCATCTCACAGAGGAAACACTGAACCTGTACTTGTTGGATCGGTGAATGAGTGAATGGATGAATGGGTGTGGGTAGAAGGGGAAAGAACAAAGAATTAACTAAGCAACAAATTAGAAGTCTAGGGATTAAGGTGAACTGTGAGCAATTTGGAATCTATAAAGAACATTTAAGCTTAAGGATGTTTGACATTAAACTATTTTTTTTTACACAAACACACAAAAAAATACATCTTCCCCCCCAAAATCTGACATATCAACCAAAGCTTTATGTGAATGGCAGTTTCAGAAAATTAAGAAAAAGGAGCTGAGTTCCATACCTGGATTATTAAAAAAAAGGATTGAGAAGACAAGTGAAGGCTAAGCACAAGCAGGACTCAGAGCCAGAAATCATTATAAAATGCTTGGGAATATATACATTTTAGGGAGAGTGTCGGACTTCCTACCTTAAAAAAAACAGAATGGAAAATTTGAGCCGATTTTGCTTAAATCTCAAAGGACTAAAACTTAAGCTGATATTTTGGTTCAAGAGTCTTTACATGTTTTTAAGATATTGAAGTCAAGAAATGGGAGCAGAGCAATCAGGAAAAGAGTTACTCATTTTTATGAAATTAAATTGAGATTTATATCTAGTAAACAGAAGAAAACTAAAAGCAGTAAACAATGAGTCATCTATGATTTCTGGTGATTTTTACCTCATTTTGTCTGGTTTGGCAATCATACAATCCAAAGACAACATTTCCCTTTTCATCCTAAAAAAATTAACCAAAAGTTTATTAAAGATTATTGTTTAGGAAGTTTGGTTATTATTAGTTTTCAAATGAACCTGCAATAATTCAACCAGTTTTAATAAGCACTAAAAGCAAGCACTGCTGAGCATGTCAGACAGGGAGCAGACCTGATTCTGTCATTTGGGCTCAAAGGATAGAATGGATCAGCACTGTACAGCTCAGTGAGTTTGGAGGATCCTGTCGAATAGGGCTGAGCATGGTGAAAGAGTCAATCTTTTTGTACCTCTGGTTTTATCTTTAAGTGAATACATATAACTGGGAGCAGTGTCACAAACCTGTAATCCCAGTAAGTGGGAAGCTGAGACAGAAGGATCACAGGTTCAAGGCCAGAGTACAGTAATTTAGCAAGATCCTGTTTAAAAACTAAAAATAAAAATGACTGGGGTTATAGCCAGAGGTAGAGTGCCCCTGGGTTCAATCCCTAGTACCACTGACAGAAAGAGGAGGAGGAGGAGAAATGATAATAATAATAATAATACATATTATAGCAGGATGTGATGGCACATGCCTGTAATCCCAGCTACTTGGGAAGCTGAGTCAGAAGAGTCACAAGTTCAAGGCCAGCCTGAGCTATTAGAGACACTGTTTCAAGAAAAAAAAAAATACAGAAGGGCTTAGGCTACAGTTCAGTGATAGGATGCTCCTTGGTTCAAGCATCAGTACCACAAAAAAAATAGATTAGATAGATAGATGGAAAAATGGGTGATGAGATTGGCTAGAATAATTATAAGTAAATTTTTTAATTAATACAATTCTTTAAATGCACTACCCTTAGGTAAAACTTAATTAACTTCTTTTAACCAAAAGAAAGAAAAGTACAATGATACAACTGTGCAAAGTGAACTGGCTACTGGAATTATTCTTTCATGCGTCCATGTTAAAGTTAAATATTCTTCGGAACACTTGACAATGAAAACACATTGTTAAATAATGCCTCAAAAGCCCTAGAATATTTAATTCTGAGTAGAGAGTTATCAATCTAATTTTTTCAAACACAAAAATTCAATACATTAATTAAACATTTAAGCATTTTTCCTCTAAAAAATGAAATTGTTCTTTTATGCAAAAATTTTGAATTTCAGATATGTACAACATTATCTTATTTTAAAAAGAGAAACATTTCATAAGACTGAATTTCAATCACTCTATTCAATGCCACATACAAAAACAAGGTCATATGTTAAACATTAAATACCAAGTCTTAGTATCCTTTAAAACCATAGAGTAAGGAATTCTGTAAACCGAGATTATAAATTACTAAAATAGTAAATTTTATGTTATGTATATTCTATGACTATAAAAGAACATACACATACCTTATAGTTATAAATAATATTTCCATTTCTTTCAACATTTAGTACATGTAAGCTCTCATAATTTGTTTCTGAAACATCTGAAATAAGATAATAGCAAGTTAACATTCATTAAGATGTTTAAAAACATACCTCCTCTTAATGAATGAAGCTAAATACAAAGAATGCATACTGATGATTCCATTAAGTGCAGTTTAACAACAAGCAAACTTAATGTCGCATATGAGAGTCTCAGGGAGGAGGAAAGTGAGCGGGCGTTACCTCAGGGAAGCCTTCTGAGGTATTGCTGATCTTGGGTATATAAATCAGCTGGCTTTGCAGGAACCCACTGAGCTAGGCACTCTGGACTATATATATTTCTCTGAGTCTGTTATGCCTCAGTACACTTTTTCTACTAGTTTTTGCTTTATGTACCTTGAGGCTACATCATTAGGAACATACAAATTTAGAACTGTTATAGCTTCTTGCTCAATTAACCCATCAGGTACTTGGTGAGCTGCCAGGTGTCTCAGTAATCAAAGTAGTGGAATTAAAAAAAAAAAAGTCCAGTCCTTACTGGCTTACTATAATGCCATCAGCAAGAGGCTAAACCAGAGAAACTGCTAACCCTCCTGTCTATTTGGTGAAGGATCAGGCAGATTGGCAGAGATGTGTTAAGGGAGCCCTCTAGAAAGATTCCTGCAGTTCTGGGGATGCAGGGAGAGAGACGGGGAAGAGCTTGGAGTGGAAAGTACTGACACTGAGTAGAGGGGAAAGTGTCATCAAAGCTCCCCCTTCCCCTTGCTAAGGACTGTCTCTGCTGACATCCCTGGAAGAGAAGCCTCCAAATGAAGGGTTAGGGTTAGCACGCAGCCATGTGTGGGTGTGGCGGGCTGGGGCCTGAGTCTTGACAGCAGTGCAAAGCCAGTCTGATCTAGGGAGGTCAGCTGTCCCATGAGGCCTCCCAAGTAAAACCTTATAATTGCACATATTCTGGTCTGAAAATTCACACATAAATTTTTTTTTTTTTTTTTTTTTTTTTTTTTTTTTTTGCGGTACTAGGGATTGAACTCAGGGGCATTCTACCTCCGAGCTATACCCCCAGCCCTATTTTTTATTCTTTATTTTGAAACCGAGTCTCACTAAGTTGCAGAGTGCCTCACTAGGTAGCTGAGGCTGGCCGCGAACCCGGATCCTCCGGTCTCAGCCTCCCGAATGCTGGGA
>PVLC010026040.1:0-21708 GCA_004027655.1 Graphiurus murinus | reverse complement strand
GATCAACGATGCCAGAAAATAAATAGATCAGTGGTTCCCTGGGTGTGTGGGGGCGGGGGTGGGGTTGGGGTGGGGGTAACAAGAGTGACTACTAAAGGGTACAGTGGTTCTTTCAGATGTGATGAAAATACACTGGAGTTAGATAGTGGTGATGGTTGCACGACTTTGTGTATATACAGAAAAACAACAACACTGAATTGTAGGCTTTAAAAGGAAAAAATTAAACTAAAAAAAAAAAAAAAACAAGTAGGACTTCCAATGAGACCCTTGAGTGACTTGGGTAGAAAAGAATTTGCAGCTACCCATCCACACCACTGTTCCACATGTCCATTAAGAAGCTGCTTTTCTGCAAAAGTTACAGCAAAATGGTGCCAGGATGACTCTAAACCACCTGAGACCAGTCCACTCATATTCACATGCTCGGAGGAACAACAATGATAATTAGTAATAATTAAAATTTATTGAGTATTTATTATGTGTCAGACACTATACTAAGTACTTGACCCGTGTTACCTTTCCTTCCTCACTGCAAGCCTTTGAGGTACGTGCTATTTTCATCCCTATTTACAGATGAGGAAATTGAGGTACAAATGAGTTTAATAACCTAGGGCCTACTCACCTGGTTGGGTGACTCATGCTAAGCAATCTGAGTCATTAATACTAGGCTCTGCCGCTCAAACTGACCCTGACTTCTGAAAAATCACATCCAAAATTCACCAACTTATATTACTGGGTATAAGCCAAGAGAAGAGAGGGCCTAGATTTTATGTTTGTGTTTGTTTATTTTGCGGTACTGGGGATTGAACCCAAGGGCGTTCTACCTCTGAGCTATACCCCCAGCCTTTTTATTTTTTTTTTAAACAGGGTCTTACTAGGTTACTGAGATTCTTGCTGCGATGCTGAGGCTGGTCTGGAACCTGTGATCCTCCTGTCTCAACCTCCCAAATACTGCGATTACAGGCATGTGCCACCACACCCAGCTGAGGGCCTAGATTTTAAAACAACTAAAACTATTAACCGAGAAAGCAGTCCTAGACAGGGCACCAGAGATAGCGAAGGCTCTGAAAATGAAACTAAGCTGGAGGCTGTATTTCACGTTACCTTAACTAAGAGCACTGGCAAGTTGAGTGTATAACCCAAACAAGAAATTCTAGATTGTTCCCCACTACCTTTTAAACTAGGAGAAAATGTTTCAGTTACTCCCAGCCCATAATAATCTAGAAATCTAAGTGGGAGTACTTATCAACAAAAGCAACCAAAAACATTATGTAGTATGCATATATATGTATATATATATATATATATGTGTGTGTGTGTAACATATATGTTATACATGACATACATGTGCACTTACAAAATAGTAAGGCACAGATGATAAATTATAAGTTCTAAATCACAAGACAGGAAATGAATAAGGGCAACATAGTAGAAGACTGCTTAGCCAGGAGTCGTGGCACATGCCTGTAATCCCAGTACTTGGGAGGCTGAGACAGGAGGATCACAAGTTCAGGACCAGCCTTAGCAATTAGCAAGAACCTCAGTATCCTGTTTCAAAATAAAAACTAAAAAGGGCTGGGGGTATAGCTGTGTAGCTCAGAGGTAGAATGCCCTTAGGTTCAATTCCTAGTACCAAAAAAAAAAGACTGCTTAAAGAGGCCTTGAAAACCAGCATTTAGGAAGGCGTAGCGAGGCAAAAGATCACCACTTGTGGCAAGCTTGAAAGGATTAAGAGTGGATTGTTCCTACAGCAGCCAAGTGCACAGTGTTTAATGTACTGGAAAAATAAGAGTGGACTGTCCGGCAGGAAGGGATTATGTAAGATCGGCAAAGTCAAGGGAAGTGTTTAGACTTGAAAAAAGGTAAGTCATGCTTTAGGAAGAGTTGTGAACGCCTATTATATCAGTTACACACTTCAGAAGAAGCCCAGCTTCAGTATTTGCTGAGCCAACCATGGAATTCCTTCTTATACACTGTTTCCTAATTTCACCTCAGCCCTCTGTTATCTCTACCCTTGAAGCACGGACCTAGTGGAAGTTTCGCTTCGGCACACTCAAGGCACAAAATCATGGCTTAAAAATCACAGCCCTGAACAAAACCGTGTTGTGGGATTTCTTCACAAAGCCTCTTAGCAGGCAGCTAATGAGCATTACCTTTCCTCATATTCCGTAGCTCAGCCTATAGTGAATCAACATCCCAGTGAACAGGCTGTCCCTGATACAATATGCATTTTTTTATGTGAAAAAATATTTCCTCCTGCTCAGTCACTAAAATCATCTTCTAGTAACAAAACTGAACGGCAACGTATCCAACTTTTTTGCTGAGTGACAAAGAAATCCATGCGTGTCTAATTCATAGTAATATCCTATCAAATACCCAATCCCGGTTGGATATTAAGAGACGGTCCCCCAACCCCATGGAAACTTCTCTCCGTACTTGGCACTTTCCAAAAGACACCCGCCTGGGTATCCACCTGGGTCTCAGGTGCCTCTGAAGATTTGTGCTTTGGGGGGGGGGGGATCTTACCCAAGGAAACTGGGAACCTTAAAAATCTTACCCAAGATATCCTGTAAGAGGTCAAGGGGTTGAGTTTGCGCTTCAGCGCGACCCTACAGCGCGACCACCTCCCCAGTTCCGACAGGCGCAGAAGTACCCACACCCGCGGTGCCCGGCCGCTGCCAGGGGACCCCAGAGCCCGAGCAGGCGGCCACCCACCTGACCAGGGGCTCCTTCTCGGGCAGGGCGGGCTCCTCCAGGCACCTGCACGGGCAGCAGCAGCACGCGCTCCGCAGCCAGTCCTTCAGCCCCATGGAAAGCGAGGGCCCCCTCCGGCGCGGGAGTCTAGGAGCCGGCGTCCAGGTGCGGGGACATCACGCCGCGCATCTGCGCATCACCGGACGCGGAGGCGCTCCACCGCCCAGCGCTGCGGGGCCGCGCGCCTTTCGCCGCTCGCGGGGTGCTCGGCGGTGTGTTTTGGTGGAGCTTTCTCCTCTACCTCTTTCTTTTAATTCCCGGGAGCGCAAAACGAGGCGCATGCGTCCCCGAGACGCCCGCTGCTGCCCTCTAAGGGGGAAGCGGGGACTCCAGCCAGGCGGCTGAATCCCAGGGCAGCGTCGGACTGGCAGCAGGGTTTGGCACAGGGCAGCCAGCGAGGAAAGCCCTGCAGCCACAGCGCACAAGGTCCGGCTGGATCTATTCATACTTTTTATTGGCTTCACTGCGGGAGGAAATAAGAGTCTTCTCCACCTCCCCCCGCCTTCAAAGCAGAGTTTAAGGCGTATTTTAACACGTCAGTCCCACTCAGAGCCCAAGTTAGCAGACTCTGGATTGCTGCGTTATAGAGGGGTTTAAAAAAGTAATGTATTTACATATATGATTTTTAAAATGTTTGCCACGCTCCAGGCTTTGAATATCCCCCTCCAAAAAAAAGAAAAAGAAAAAGAAAAAGCAACCACTTGAGAGTTTCCAGAATTATTCATTACGTGTTTATTTATACATTGAGTTATGTATAGATGTATTTTTATGTTTGTACAAATTTGTAAGCATATGTACACATATCCCCCTCCTTTTTAACCCAAACAACAACATACTCCACACATTTCTGTCCCTGGCTTATTTCACTCCACATGTCAGTGCTTATTATCTTCCTCTATCAATTTAACAGCTTTAAGTAATGCAGCCTTATGTATGTCTATATGCTGTCCAACTGGACCCCTGTTGATGGATATTTTGGATTAATTCCAGCCTTTTTTCTTATTAAGATAAGACTTCAATGAGCATCCTTGAATCAATGGATTTGGCCATATCCTTTTTTTTTTTTTTTTTCCCCCGTCTTTGCCAATCTGGTTTATTCAACAAATATTTCATGAGCATCTGTTAAATGCCAGACTCGTTTTAGGAGGTGAGGATACTGTAGTGAGAAAACAAGTGAAAAACCCCTGTTCTTATGGAGTAAGCATCCTAGAGGTAGAGTTAGTTAGAAAAACAAAACAAGTGCATTATTTAGTTCATGAGATGATGGTATATACTATGGAGAAAGGGGATAAGAAGTGCCAGGGTAAGCCGGGTGTGGTGACACATGCTTGTAATCCCAGTACTTGGGAGGCTGAGACAAGAGAATTTAGGTTCTCAGCCAGCCTCAGCTACTTACTGAGGTCCTTCCCAACTTAGTGAGACCCTGTTCCAAAATAAAGAATAAAAAATAGGACTGGGGATATAGCTCAGAGGTAGAATGCCCCTGGGTTCCATCCCCAGTACCGCAAAAAAAAAAAAAAAAAAAAAAAAAAGTGCCAGGGTTGTGTGTGTGTGTGTTCTGGGGTGAGGATTATGGGGGTGAGGTAATCGTGCCCACAGTTTTATATGGGCGGGGGTCGGAGAAGGACCACCTGAGACATTGTGGCAAAGGCCTGAAGATGAGCAAGCTAGCCATGATGTTGGGGAATAGAGTATTTCAAGGAGAATGAAGGCAAGGTGAAATACTCCAGAGGAGAGAAAACAAACTGAGAAAGAGTATGGACTCCAGGGACCCCGGAGATGAGAAAGGTGAGACCTTGTAGGGTGTCACACCTCTCTATTCTTCTCTCTGGAGCTGGGCAAACCACTGCAGGTCTTTAAATAGAGGGAGTGACATGGATGGACCTAGATGCCAATCAGCTCCATTGACTGTTGCCTTTGGAAGAACCCGGGTGCCAAGGGCTGTTGTCTTAGGGAGGTGAGGATAGAGAAAAAACAAAACAAGTGCATTATTATGATCCAGTGACAGATGACAGAGGCTTAGACCAGTATGGTAGCAACAGTGATGGTAAAAAAAAATGGTTGAACTGGGAGTGGAATTTGAAAGTAAAGCCAACAAGATTTTCTAAACATGTAATAAGTAGAGTGTGCAAAAAAAAAAAAAAAAAAAAAAAAAGATGGGAGTGACTCCAAGGTTTGGGGTTTATGGACTGCGAAGGTTGAATAGCCATTAGCCATTACCTGAGACAGGAGGGCAGGAGGAGCAGGTTGGAGAGGTGAAGAAGAAGGGCAAGAGCTTGTTTTCAGCAGAGTCAGTGCTCCTGGGTGGTTGTGTTATTTAAAAAGTGTGTTGCCAGTTATAGGTTGGTCCTGTTCTGGCTAAAGTACAAGGCCGAGGGGACTCCCCAAGTGCCTACTTGATGAGAGGCTACTAAAGGACAAGGAACAATAATAGACAGCCCCTGTGGCCTCTGACTTAGTAGGAGAAAGAAGATACAGACTCATCATGAACTATTAATAGGATGTAACAGAATACCTGCTGTCACCAGGCAGCACAGGACTCTGGGATCAAGCCCGGCACTGTGTCATTTATCACTTGCAACTCGTGTGGGATTAGAGTGCTGTTCAAGAAAGCAAGCTTCCCAACAGTCAGAAAATCCCCATGGTAGAAACAGCAATGCTCTGAAATTGGATTTGGGCTTTTGAATCAATCCACCTAGGTTCAAGTGGACAGCAGGTAAAATGCACTGCCAAAATGTGAACTCAGCTAGCAAGAAGATGAACTCTAGGGTCTGATGGCTACTATTAGCTACCAGACTTGGATTTGTTGAGGATGAAGAAAGTAGAGGAGCATTCAGCTCCTGGGAAATAAGCGTGCTTGTCGCTTTGTTAACTTTGATTTTCAGGTAAGTCACTTAATGTTTCTGAATTTAAATTTTCCAATCTGTAATGGATAGAACAAATCTGGCCCTCCTAGGCACAATTATAAGACTCAAATGAGGCCATTTAAAAACCACAAACTAGAAGAACTAGCAGAACTCAACAGAATTGATCAGATTCAAATACCATAAGCCAATTGGGGAAAATAGTTCCAACATGACTTGGCTTGCATATGGCAGTCTTTCCTTTCATACTCATACTTCTGGAATGTGTGGGCATCTTTTATGTGATCTATTTCAGAGGGCATATTTACAAAAAGCCATAGAACCATATATATTTAATAAACTTGACCAAGGGGATAATGCCCTACCTTATTAAGGATTATGTGCAGTATATACCTACTCAAACAATGACTAATTTTTTTATAAATTAATTTGAATTTTAAAGCTTGTAAATGAAACATTCCTCTAAAAAAATGGAAATGTTACAGTTCAAATCCCCCTTGACCATACTTACAATCCGGGTCCCCTTTCTACCCTCCCCAGAATAACTGTTATTTCCTGTTGATACAACCATTTTTCTGGACACATATTGTTGTGTGTACCCCCCCCCATGATATAGCATCCATTGTGTGTTGTTATTATCAGTGGTGGATTTCGATTTGTTTTAATAGGGAAGGTATTTATGCATCTGTCTGCAAACTTTTTCCACTTAATAATGTCTTGGAGAGCTATCCTTGTTAAGATGCATAATACGACCTCGTTCTTTTTAACTGATGTTATTATTCTATTTATTCATTTTTAAGGATTACCACCATATCCGTGTATTCATAGTGTTCCTCTTCCCAGAAGTGGAATACCTTTATAATTTTCCTGGTTTTGATAAAGTGGGCTTTCCATGGGAAAAGAGATGCTACCAAACTCTCCAGCTTCAGCTTCCAAGTAGCTACAACTACACTTTGACAACCCACTTTTTAATTTCAGACATTATTCACAGGAGAGCAAGAACTTCCCTTTTTTTCCTGAGTGGTGCTAGATTGTCCCCACTGCCTGAGTTGATGGCAACACCACCAACCACACAGCAGCATCTAACATTTACCAAGAGTCCCTGGGCACCTGATGTCAGGAGAGTAGACAATTCCCTGGGACAACCAGTGAGTCACAGCTCGTTTCTCAAGGCAGAAGTAGGAAATGGGCAGTCCCCAATTTTCAAATTTCTCCTGGCAGGGAAAATAATCTAGAATCTGTTTTGAAAAAAAAAAAAATAGTGCAGTTTGGAGGTCAGCCTTCCCCACCTCCATCTTGAAGAATTTACTGACAACCAGGCATGGTGGTGCATGCCTATAATCCTAGTACTTGGGGGGCCAAGACAGGAGGATCATAAGTTTGTGCCTCAGCAATGGAGTGAGACTCTCAGCAACCTAGCAAGACCCTGTTTCAAAAAACAAAAAGAAGCCGGGTATGGTGGCGCATGCTTGTAATCCCAGCATTCGGGAGGCTGAGACCAGAGGATCTGGGTTCGCAGCAAGACTCAGCTACCTAGTGAGGCACTACACAACTTAGTGAGACCTTGTTTCAAAATAAAGAATAAAAAATAGGCTGGGGGTGTAGCTCGGAGGTAGAATGCCCCTGAGTTCAATCCCCAGTACAGTGAGAAAAAAAAAAAAAACATATAAAGGATTGGGAGTGTAGCTCAGAGGTAGAATGTCCCTGAGTTAGATCCCTGATACACACAGACACACACACACACACACAGACACACACACACACAGAGTAATAATAATAATAATAATAATAATAATAATAATAATAATAATATACTGACAACTTTTGAGAGTTGAAGGAAAAGGCATATGCAAGAAGGAAAAATTAGAAAACCAAAATATTTAAGGTCCAATGCTATGACATGGATGTATTCCACCAAAGAGCTCCGCAATATAATACAAGTTGGCGTCATTCAGTTATTCATTCAACACATATTTATTGAGTCAGGAATGTAGGTTCCATTCACAAAGGTGAAAACTTTGTTTTGTTCTTTGCAATATCCTCAGCATATAGAATAGTGTAGACCCTCAGCAAAGACTCAATCAATAGAAGGAGGAGCTACAGAGCAACATCTAGAAGACTGCAGCCAGCCGCATCATAGGCACTTGATAAATGTGTCTGATCAAGGTAAGACATGTTTTGAAAGAGCTACTTAGTGTTTACATGGAAAGTTATGTTCAATTTCTCAGGTATATTTTTAGGAGCTGACCAAATCAAGCAGAGAAAAGCTCAAGAACAATGGCCTTTTCGGAGAAAGCAGACCTCTTCTAGACGAGCCGGGACTCCGAGCCAACCTCAGCAGCCTCATCCACACCAGGCCATCCAAGATGCAGAACTAGCATGCCTCCCATCCTCAGAGAAGTCACACTGGGGAGTCACATGAACAGATGGCCCCATACCCCCTCCTCCTCCTTTGGTAAAAGGACTTTTTTTTTCCTTTGAAGAACACCCCTAGCTCTGTGGGTAGGGCATGACAATGAAGGTACCCCCATCTCTCACCCCTAACCCCCTACAAGGCATGGGCTGGGGCCAAAAGGGGCCAAACACTGTTTCCACAGCTTGGAAGGACGTTAAGGGCAAGGACCTAAAGATGAGAAATGGCTGGAGTTGAGACGTGAATGACTATAGGATCAGCACCTCCCAGAACAGGCCCAAGGCCATGATGTGTGGAAGCCTGGATCGTTCTTGCACCCTTGGTTCCCAAGCTCCAGTTGTCTAGCTATCTGGTTTTCCTATCACCCTGTGGGATACTCCATTATTGTAAATAGATTTCTTTCTCTCCCTCCTCCTACTCCCCCCCTCCCGCCTCCTCCTCTTAATTGTTGTTCTTTTTCTTTTTGAAGTCGACAGCAGACAGATCCTGTTGCTTTCAGGACTAACCCCTTACCAAAGTGGGTTCAGAGGCAGGAAAAGAGTCACTGTGACAGAGAGCTAATTATGAAAGCAGTTCTCCAGTGTAGGCATCACATTAGCCCCAAAATTGAAAGTTGAACTTAGTCAGGTGATGAAGAGAAAGAGACAATGTCTGCCATCCAAGCACACTGAATTCCCGTCACTCTATGGTTTGCTATAAAGCAAAATACTTTCTACACTTTCGAAACCGTTTTTTTTTTTTATTCAGTGCTGTCTGCTGGTTAGTTTTACTTCCCTCCCTCCTTCCTGCAAATATATATTCTGAGAAAACCTTTATAATCATGGTCTTTGCTCATTCTTCAGTTTCAAGTAACACACATTTCTGCTCTCCTCAGAATTCAGTAGAGTCTTTGGAAGCCAGGTGTGGCTTCCCAGATACACACATACAAATAAATAAAAAGGTGCCCTTGGGGGAAATAAAAGCTAAAGTGAGGTAGGCTTGGAGCATACCACGAGGTTCCTCTTCAAGGAAGCTTGATTCCCAGGCCTTACCATGAAGGAAACTAACCCTATTGTGTGCTAGCTCCATCTAACAACTTTTTGTCTAGATTTTTGTGACTCTTACACTCTGGGTATTAATCAACCGCTAATCACAAATGACAAAAACATCACTCAACCTAGATTAAGCGGAAAAGCAGTTACTCTCCCAAGGAACAGGACCATTCCAAAGTAACACTGGCTCTAGACATAACTGGAGCCAGGCACTGCAAGCATTCAGGGTCGACCTCCTTTCCCCTGTGGACTCTCAGTTGGTGGTACTCTCGAGCCCCCAGAAGCACATCTTCTGAATTGCTTGTCTTCTCTGCTAATCATCACAACACAAAGAGAACAACTTCTTCCCAGTTGGTCAGCAGGCCCTGACCTGACTCTCACTGGTGTAAAGTGAAACTAAATGGCTCTGTTCAGGGGGAGGGAATACATCTATCTACCTAGCAGGTTCAGGTCCCATGCACACCCTTACAGTCCTCAAATGAAGAGAGGCTTTGGAGAGGGAAAGTAAGCTCCTGGACTGAAAGCAGGAAAGGGATGGTTTCCTAAGGAGAATCAGTTGTATGCACACAAAGGAAAATGGTACCAGAAAGAAAAAGCAGCAAAGATCTACTACACTCCTATCTTTCCCAGGTTTGGCTATATTACTACATTTAACTATACTCCATATCTAACTACAGCCTCACAGCTGACTGTACTCTCCCAGCTGCTGATGCAGTGGTTCAAACATGACTGTGAGTGTCCGAGGAGCTTCTGCTATCTGGCATGGACAGAAAGGACCCCACAAGGGTTAGCCGGTCCACAGTCCTATCAGGCCAAAAGTCCAGCAACATAGACTACAGGAACTTTCTAGAGAGGAACTTCAAAATCCTACTGCATCCCCTAAAAAGTCAGACTTGATCAATGAGTTCAGCAACATCTCCTCCCAAAACCAAACAGAAGGCAAGAAAGTATTTCATGGAACCTAGAGCAACTCTCATCTGAGGCTGTTGGCAGATGCAGAGTCTCTCAAACACCTGCACTAGAATCCCTGCTGTTTACTGATTGCTTACTGATGCTCCAGATTCCTCCACCTTGCTTGAGATCTTCTGAATTGTAAACTCTGGGAAGGAAGCCTCAGAATCTGCAATTTTTTAAAGATTCCCAAGCAGGGCCAAGATGGGGGTGAAAACAAATGAACAGCCTAGGTGCAACATTTAAGGAGGCACTCACTCCAGGGGCCAATCCTGGGCTTGCACACCCCTGGAAGTGCATGCCCATTTAAATGTTGCATTAGGCCCCGCCACTCATCCTTGTCCACCCCCTCCACTCCACTCCCTGGTGCTTTCTGAGGCACTTCAGGTTTGAGAATCAGGTAAGAATGCAGACTTCAGCATACAAGGCCTCTGTGTGGCTACAGTCAGCACTCATGAGAAATAGGAGGCACCCCACAATTATTGCTGTTAATAAACTTTACATACTATAGCCAAATCCTACCCCATCCCCTTTACACAGCCAACTAGACCACCTACAGTTATTCAACCCAAATACTCATTGAGAGTCAGTTTTGTAAGCTGGGCATCATGCCCAACTTCTTATGGAATGCAAAGATAAGAAAAAAAATGAACTACTCATCCTCAAGAGCAAATCTAGCCAGGGCAAAGAACTGGAAAATCATGAAACTTGAAAGTTCTATATTTGTCTGTGCCTCCAGGCACCTGTCCTTTTGATCACTGTGGGGTTCCCTTCTTTCCCTCACTCTGCCTTTTCCATGTTTAATTCTACTGCTGTATCTAAGCATATTCCCATAGCTAATGATACGTTTATATCCAACACTATCCCCATTCTAATCATGTCCTTTGTCTAATTAAACTCTTAGATCAAACTGTACTATCATAGCTAACTCTCTGTCTTAAAAAAAACAAACAAACAAACAACAACAACAAAAAAACACTTTTTAGATGCCCAGAACAGTCTCAGTTATCAGCTCAGGAGATGAGAGCTGGATTCAGATCTTTTCCCACCTTTGCCAGAACAGCACCTTGCAATAGCAAGTAGTCTAATCATTCCATGGTCTCATCACATTATACCTGACTAAAATTAAGCATAAGCCTGGACCTTCCTATCATGCCATTCCTATTAATAAACACTTATTAAGCACCTGCTTATTGCATGGTGGCATGAAGTTACACAACAGGAGAAAACACCCATCAAGAACTCTAACTAGATAAGAAAGCACCAATCATATTTTCTGGGAGAGGCCCCCAAAGGCTTGTTCTGATGTTAAGCCAGCTTCCTACCAATCTGAGATAACCACATTTATACCTGTGGGTTTTTGGTTTCCTGTTTCTTTATATTAATTCTTTCTCTCCCTAACACCTGCAGAGACAGAAACAGGCCAGAACCTTGCAACTCTTCATGCAGGTTCCAAGGTCATAGATAAGCTCTCTTGTGTTTCTCCATGCTGCCACCGTATGGCCTTGAGTTGTAAATAAACTGCAGTGTGAAATGAGTTAGGCCAGGTTCCCCAGCAAAACTGTCTACCATTTGGTGAAATGTGCTAATGAGCCATTTGGCTGTGAAAAAATTCCCTCCAATAAACAGACTAGGAAGGGAGAAAAAGAGAACTATGGCCATGCACCGCATAACTACATTCTGACTAGATGACAGTGGTACAACTAGTAATGTTGTACCCATGTTCATTTCTCTAAGTACACTCTGCGATGTTCAGACAGTGTCAAAACCTCGTAAGGTTGCACTTGTCGAAAGCATATGCTGCTGTTAAATGATGAATGAACGGATACTGCTCTGTATAGTAAAGGAGGAAGAGGTGTTCCCCTCAGAAACGGTGTGAGGAGCAGGGGTCAGGGACAGAGAGGGACTGGAGCAGAAGATGAAGTGGGAAGGAGAAAGGCTGGTTCCCCAAGGGCGTCCTCAGCAAGCCTTTTCCTGAGGAAGGTGGCAGTCAGCCCCTCATGCCAGGACTCAGATGGGGGAAGTCTCACTCTCAACAGAACGATACATGCTTAGCACCTTACCTAACCAAACTTAAGCGCCCCTTTCCCTGACTGCAAAAGTGTGCTGACCTATGTCTATAAACTCCGCTCTCCCTTCACACATGGAGCCCTCAAGAGTCTTTTCTCCATGATCTTCATCTCTGAGCTGTACTCACTTTGGGCCTTCCTTACCGGGCAATTGCTGTGGTACACACCTGTAATGTCAGTACTTGAAAGGCTGAGACAGGAGGATAGCAGGTTCGAAGTCAGCCTCAAGCACTTAGCGAGATCCTCAGCAGGGTAGCAAGACCCTGTTCCAAAATAAATAGGACTGTGGATGTAGCTCAGAGGTAGAATGTTCCTGGGTTCAATCCTTAACACACACACACACACACACACACACACACACACACACACACACGTCTTACCATTTCAGGTAGACTTTTTTTTTATCATTTTTTAAAAATATTTTGGTACTGGGGTTTGAACCTAGAGGCATTCTACCTCCAAGTACGCCCCAGCCCGATTTTATTTATTTATTTGGAAACTGAGTTTCACTAGGTTCCTGACCTCGCTATGTTGCCGAGGATGGCTTTGAACCTATCATCCTCCTGTCTCAGCCTCCCGAGTACTGGGATGGATTACAAGTATGCACCACCATGCCCAGCTTCAGGTAAGGATTTTAAACTGAACCACCCCTCCTTATCCCTTATGTCTTTCCTTGGTTCCCTGTAGGAAGAGTGGGTGCCCTGCTTTTTGTTCCTAGGATATTTTACATCATGAGTATTCCTCGTCCAGTCTATGTCAAATGAATAGTTTCTTGCTTGGAGGAAATACTTTATAAAGAGGAAGAACTACTAGTATAGCAGTTTGACCCCAAATTTGAGGATACTACTTTCATGATTCCTGGCACCTTGTAAAGGTAAAAGAAGCTTCAAAAATGAGTATCTTAGCCAGATAGAAGATTGTTTCTGTAGGAAACTAAGACTGTGCCACCTCACAGATGGGCAGAAGAGGCTGCTTTAAGTGGAATAAAAAGTTTTAAGCTAAGTGTCCAGAGAAAGCTTCTGGCAGCAAAAGAGCAAAGTTCCTCAGCTTAGAGGAGGCTCAGGCCTCCATTCCTCTACTAGACACCTCATCTAACCATGCAAACAATCTGCTATTATAGGTGGGGTTCTCCAGGACGCTGACTCTAAGACAGAATCAGCACCTGCAGAAGAGCAGGAGCCAACTCTCTGGGGAGTTCAGATGATAGAATGACCTTTCAAACTGTTCTGAGTTGGTGCAAGAAAATTGGTAGTTATTAATATTTTAATGTGCTTTTATTGGTGCATTATTGTCTCACATCATAATATAAATCATGTTAACATTGACATACATGCACCCAGCACTTGGTGCTCCCCCTCCTGCCTCACCATCTCCCCATTTCCCAAACCGAGGACTGAGACTGATATTGGGATTTTCACATATGCACCTACAGTCGATGTTAGTATTTCCATTAATGAACCTCAGTCTTCCCCCTCCCCTTCCCATAGACCACTTCCCTGATTCCAATGAGGTTTCTCCTCTGCCAGTGTCCACCTGGCAAAGTTGAACAGTCCTGAAAGGGGGAGTGAGGATTAAGAAAGAGAAAGACAAGAGATAGATTCGAGAGGACTGTCAGTGGATACTGCAACCCCGAGTTTATTCAGCTCAGCCCTTACATACTTCTTAGAACACCCGAGTATACATCAAGGTTAATGCTTTCTCACAGTGGTTGCATCTGTGAAAATAACCATCTCCAGTCCAAGGTTCAAAGAACAAATATTCACATAATTCTTTACTGTAAAAGTCTGATAAAGTCTGAATAAACATCATCTTGAAAGAAAACAGTACTCTTGCCCTTGGTCAGTAATCAGCACATGTTATGAGAATCTCCATCTCTGTAGAAACAGACTTCTATGCACCTGTGAGTCTGCAAAAACAGACCTTTGTCCCAACACTCCTCCATTATCTGGAGTCCCTCTAGTATCCCAGTTACTCCCTAGCTTGTGCTTATTAAAGAAAATATATGTCTCTTCACTTTCCGTGACTGGCTAATCTCACTCAACATAATGCTCTCCAGGTCCTTCCATGTTCCTGCAAATGACATAATTTTGTTCTTCTTTATTGCTGAGTAAAATTCCATGGTGTGTATTTCCCAGAGATTTTTGATCCATTCATCTGTTGATGGATACCTGGGTTGATTCCATAAATAATAATAATAATAATAATTATTATTATTATTATTATTATATAATTAATAATATACTTATTATTATTATTATTATTATTATTATTATATTTGTGGCACTGGGAATTGAACTCAGGGGCATTCTACCTCTAAGCTACACCCCCAGTCCTTTATTTTTTATTATGAAACAGGGTCTCACTAGGTTGAGTCTCACTAAACTTCTGAGGGTACTCTTGAGACTGTGATCTTCCTGCCTCAGCCTCCCAAATACTGAGCTACATCAGCCTGAATTGAGCCTTTATGCCTCCATGATAACTGAGCTCTGGGTGAGGACCATCTGGGAAATGGCCGTTGAATGATGCAGGTCTCCCCTGCTGAGGTTGTCTGGGGAAGGGCCTAATGGCTAAGGGCTGTCTGCTGGCTGACTCCTTCCTTCCTTCCTGAGGAAAGATATGTGGGTACATCACCCCATCCCCTCATTACAACCCCTTGACCTAACGCATCCCTGTGGTAAGTTTCATAGCTCAGGATTTCCTTCCTCTAGAAAGGCCAGGAATTTTTAATCATATTGCTTCAATATAAGATTAAGTCCTCCAGGCACTATCTCTAAAGCCTTCTGGTCTTAGAAAAAACATTCTAGAAATAAGAGTCAAAAAATTCTGTCCAGCCAGGCATGAAGGTGCACACTTGTAATCCCAGTACTTGGGAGGCTGAGACAGGAAGATCACAGGTTCATGGCCAGCCTCCACTACTTAGTGAGGCCCTCCGCAACTTAGTGAGACCCTGTTTCAAAATAAAGAATAAAAAAAATTAGGTCTGGGGGTGTAACTCGTAGGTAGAATGCCCCTGGGTTCAATTCCCAGTGCTGGCTCAGAACATATACTGAGCGGAATGTATTTTTAAGAGAATAAAATCTATTTTTATATTTTAAAGATTGGGAGGGCTAGGAAGATAGTCTTCGAATAAACTGTTACTGCACCATAGGCCCCTTTGTGGGGCACCAGTCCCTGTCAGTCCATACGTACTTGCTCAGGCAGGTGCTCTGGCCTCGCCCTTGCCCTTAGGGTCTAGGTGCAGCAGCTTCTACATTCCTGCTCTAGGCGTGGGTCCAAGGAGGCCAGAATCTGTTACTGGAAACCAGGGCAAAGCCATAAGCAGTGGTTCAGGGCTGCTTGGGTGCATGTGTATAGTTGAAGCTGCCTGTCTGCATGTATCATCTGGCTCTAATGCTCTCTGTTGGCTCTGCAGCACAATACCAATAAAGTTCCCTCGTTTCCACATGCTCAAAAAAAAAAATCATTCAATGGCTAAAGAGTATGTACACACAATGGAATTTTAATCAGCCATAAAGAAGAACAAAACTATGTCATTTGCAGGAAAGTGATGGAACTAGAGAATATTATGCTAAGTGAGATCAACCAGTCTCAGAACATCAAGTGTTGTATGTTTTCTCTCGTACATGGAAACTAGAGAGAAAATAGTAAACAAAAGGGATTTTAGATAAATGAGGAGAGAGACCAATAGAACAGTGAAAAGGGATCGGGGGAAGGAGGGCAGGAGGGGAAAATGGAATCTTGAGGAAGGAGATGGTTCAAATAATGTTATGTCCCTACAAGAAGGCATCACTACCAACTTCACTGGAATGGGTGGGTAACAGTGTGGGGTCTGGAGGAAGACACACCAAGTACTGTGTGTGTGCAGGTTTGTATCACTCTGACCCTCATCCTGATGTATAATTACAATGCTCCAATAAAAGCATTTTTTAAGATTAAGCTAGATGTGGTGGTTCATGCCTGTAATCCCAGTTTTGGGGAGGTTGAAGCAAGAGGATCGCAGGTTGGAGGCCAGCCTCCACAACTTAGCAAAGCCCTTGGCAACTTAATGAGATCCTGTTTCAAAATAAAAATAGGGCGGGATATGGTAGCCCACACTTGTAATCCCAGTACTTGGGAGACTGGGACAGGAGCATTGCAGGCTTGCTGCCAGCCTCAGCTACTTAGGCCCTCCACAACTTAATGAGACCCTATTTCAAAATAAAGAATGAAAAATAGGGCTGGGGGTGTAGCTTGGAGGTGGAATACCTCTGGGTTCAATCCCTAGTACCACTAAATTAATTAATTAATTAATTAATTAATTAATAGGGCTGGGGTGTAGCTCATAGGTAGAACACCCTTGGGTTCAATCCCCAGTACCCCCACCCCCCCACACACGTACAAAGATCCTTTATGGTTACAGGATATAGCCATGTGGCAACCGGGTGAAAATACACCCCCGAGATCTCTTGCTATGGGGAGCGTAGCATGATCATCAGCCCAGCGGCCGCTGCTCTAGTGAATTCCCCACTATGTCCACTGGGTGTTCGCAGCCATTGCCTGACCACAGCCTGGCTGCTTATCCCAGCCTGTTCATGGAAGACGTGGAGCTGCTCTAATGGGGGCTCTGGTTGAGGACTCCCCACCAGCCTGGTCCACTCTTTCTTGGACCGTCTGTGGTCTGAGATTCTGCCCACCCGACCCTCCTTCCTTGTCTCTCTCCTTCACAGTTGTCAGAACTTCCTTGTAGCCTCAGAGGTGGCCTGTCTGTTGGGTAATCTACAAGGGGTGCACCTGGTATCTACACTGGAAAGAAGAGCCGCCTGTGGTGAGAATTCTATAGACTTCAACACAGTGGCCCAAGGTTTGGTCAACTGGCCAGGAAATGCGGGGGGGGAGGGTAGAGGCTTGTGGATGAACACAGGGGAGGAGCCACAATGTGCTATTTTTGTCTCACACATCAATGCCCCCCAGGAAGTATCCATCATAGAAGAGGCACAGAACAACCAAGTAGACAGATGACTCAACCAGTCAGTGTTACCTGGTCTTCACCACTGGCCGCCTTGGTGCAGAGGGCATGGGGAATGGAGGGGCGTTTGAGTGGACCCCATAGCATGGATTCTTACTTAACCAAGATAGGCATTGCTGTCTCTGAATGTCCAGCCTGTCTGCAATACACACCAATGCTGAGTCCCAAAGTGGCACTGTCATTTAAGGAGACCAATGGGCCACTGGATGGCAGGTTCGATCCATTGCTTCTCAGCCTTATGAAAAGAGAACTGGGCCCTTAAATGGCTTTTCATTTGCCAGCTGGCTCCGAGGCTTTTTCAGTAGAGGGCCAGGGAAAGAAACTGTGGGGGAATAAGGGTTTCATTTCTGGACTACCAGGGTGCAGGCTGCTCCCACGTGATGGCCAACGACACCAGGCTTGCCCGGCATCTTCCTTAGGTGGTGGTGCAGCCCAAGGCCTCTGGTGAGATTCTGCCCTGTGCAGTTTGCCCTGGCTCCCTAGGCAATTTCCAGCAAGTTCCATCAGCAGCACATCACAGTGACTTCCCGAGATCCACTGAGCCACACCTGTGCTCCCCGTACTAGAACTGGGTTTTGGGGGGCTGGGGAGGGCTCTTCTTTGGGTGCTCCATCTCAATCCTAGTAATGCTGGCTGCTCCTTACATATTCTATTCTTCTAGCCTTTTAAGTTCTCTTTATTCCCTTCTCCCCAATCCTGCATTATGCCAATCTCTTGTTAAAGCTGATAATTCTTTGCATTAAACTTTCCCCTGTTCAAATTATAGTGTGGTACCTGTGTCACTCTTCATAGCAGTAAATACCTATTCCTTGTAAGAGTTTGCCTTCCCTGCCCGAAGGAACTCAGGGCCACCACTATCTGAGAGAGGCTTAGAGAACACCTCAGCCATAGGTGTGGTAGCCCAGGCAACTGCCAGGTGACCCACTTCCCAGGGAGAGAGGTGGGAGAGTGGATGCCTGACCCCAGAACCGCTGATCATATCTCACACCGCACCGTCCATAAGCAGCTGGCTGTATGGTTCCTGCAAACATGACTTCATGTACAAAAGAAACCACAAACTGATGACTGCCAGAAGACTTTATTGATCGAAAAGTAAGTCATTGTATAACTCTATTTGTAATAATCATAATTATGCCACAAGTTAGATGTATTTTCTCCCTTTACAATTCAACAATAAACTTTCTGGGAATTCATTATCCTTCAATTATTAATTTAAAATTACTTCATTTTCAAAATATCTCTCTTAAAAATAAGAAGTTTAAACATTTAAGTACGTGAATCCTTAAAAAAATAATCACAGATTAAAAGACATGGGTTAGAGCATAAAAATGCATTTCTTTCAGGAATAGATTTTGCTTAGATATAATTGATAACATTAAAAAAGTCAGAAATTTTTCCCCAAATTATAAGTTCTTACAAAATGCAGATACAAGTCCTCAATATGTTAAGGCACTCAGGAACAAGAGACAGCTGACTGTGTCCTTGGCTTAGAGGTTGGCTTTCTGCTTAAAGGACTCCTTCATCCTCTTGACGACAGAAAGGTCTCCAACTCCCTCAGGCCAGTTGTCATGATCTTTTAAGTGGAAAATCTCATGTATTTAGCAAATCCCTTAACCTCCCATTCCCCTTAGTTTCCACTCAATCCTCTTGTTATTTTCCAAGGCTCACCCAAGCAAGAAAAAGGAAATCCTAAGGACAAATGGCACAGGTTTTGCAAAACAACCTGGATTTGAGTCCCAGCTTTCCAAATTTGGGGAAGTTACTCTTCCTGAACCTCCGTCTTCCTGTCTACTGAAGGGAATAACTACATCTATCTTTTGAAGTTGTGAGGGTTAAATGTGACACCAGCAGTACAGAGTATGGCCTACTGCAGACATTCCATAAATAGTATCTCCTTAATAGTAATTGCTAAGTGATGTGCTACTTTGCACCAGGAGCTGAGAGTTGCCCCCCCCACACACACACACACTTATCCCATCCCCATTTTCTCTGTGCAACAGTCTCAATTTACATGAGAATGCATAAGGGTCTAGGCAGTGGCCCTGCCCTAGCTTCAGGGAGAAGGGGAACGGGAACTTGATGTAAGCTCGGTCAGTCCTCTTCACCCTCCTGGCTGTGGCTATGGGCTGAGGATGGGCATCTGCTTGAACTGAGGGGAATCTCAGAATTCTAAAACAGAGGGGAATCTCAGAATTCTAGAACAAAGTCATTCCCCTGTCTTCTCTCTCTGACCAGCTGGACATTAACAAGAGAGAAGCATGTGGTCTGAGGAGTGGTTGCAGCCATCCCACAACCAAGAGAGCCAGCCTTCAGAGAAAGCTGACATCATGGGCTGGGGATGTAGCTCAGTGACAAAGTGCTTGCCTGGCATGTGTGCAAGGCCCTGGGTTCAATCTCCAGTAACACACACACACACACACACACACACACACACACCACATTAGGAGAGATGTTTGTGTGCAATGTCAATATTTTATTTAAACTATAAAAAGTATTGTTTTATACATAAAACAATTGAATATAGCAATTGTGTATGGTTCCACTTACTATGTATCCAAAAAAGAGGCAAAAGTAGCCCAATATCATTCTATTAAGATATGCCAATCCCTTACTGGAGGAAAAAGAGGAATTAAATCCTAAATGTATAGCAACCTCTTGCCTCTTTTCTATCATTCCATGATATGATATATGGAAATATATCAAGCCAAGTTCTATATTGATGCATTTAGATATTTTCTATGCCTAGGAACATTTCCTTTGAAATCATATCATGAAATAAGCATTTTTCACACACACACACCTCTGTCTCTCTGTCTGTCTCTGTCTCTGTCTCTCTCTGTCTGTCTCTGTCTCTGTCTCTCTCTGTCTCTCTCTCTCTCTCTCTCTCTCTCTCTCTCTCTCTCTCTCTCTCTCTCCTTGTTACTGGGAATTGAACCCAAGGGCATTCTACCTTCAAGCTAAACCTCCAGCCCTTTTTAGTTTTGTATTTTGAAACAGAGCCTTGCTAAGTTGCTGAGGTTCTCACTGAGTTGCTGAGGCTGGCCTGGAACCTGTAATCCTACTGTCTCCACCTCCCATGTACTGGGATTATGGGTGTGCGCCACTATGCCCGGCAAAATCTATCTCTTAAGTAACTAACACCACTCACCTGGTATGTGGTGTGAGGAAGTATACAAAGACTGGCCCCCATCCACATTCACCAACTGTCCAGTGATAAAGGAAGCTGCAGGAGACAGCAGGAAACATACAATGGAGGAAACCTGAAAGAGAGGCACAGATATATACATAAAAGCAAAAGTTCCATTTCTAGGAGCCTCATATAACTGAGAAAACACACCTCAAACCAAACAACTGTAACATGAATCCTTCCTGTGTGTGCACCAGAGTCTGACAGTACATAAACAACTTTCCTTTTCTATTTGAGCATCAAAGAAACTAAGTAAGTGGTCAGGGTAGAGGTGGCAAGATGGAAAGGAATCTTACATGGCATCGAGGAAGCCAAACAGTAAGAAGCCAACAGTGAGCATCTTGCTCTGTCTTTTCCCACTTCAAACAGTCCAGTTCCTTCCATACCTCCCAATGCCCACAACTTTTTCCATCACGACCACGTATCTTTTATATTTTGGTTTCTGAAATAGTCTGCAGGTCTGCATTGGCTTTCTGATGTGTTCAGTCTACAGAACTGTCAGGCCAAAAGCCCAGCAACCCACATCACAGGGGCATTCTATAAGAGAGATTTCAGAATCCCATGGCATCCTCTAAAATATCAAAGTTAATTGATGAGTTCAGCAACATCTACTCTCAAAATCAAACAGAAAGAGAATTTATTTGAGTGAGCATAGAGGAACAGAAGCAGGTTTTCTCAAAGGGTGATGATCCTAAACACTTGACTCTCCTGACTTCCTCCAGGGACTATCAGTTAAAAGATGGTAAGCCAAGGATTAATAGGTCAGCCAACGACCTGATGCTAAAGTTCTGTCCACCTGCACACCTAGGACACAGCCAGGCAGAGGTCAACACTCTCCCATTATTCTGAATCTCACTGTAACCACCATTCTCTTTCATTCCTGTCCCTTCTTAACTCTTTGAAGGAATTGCCTACATCTGCAGCTGTCAAAGTGTGATTGGCCAAATTGTGGGTGTCTTTAAGACCTTTGCAATGTCAAAACTATTTTAGTATTCCCAAAGCCTAATTTGTCTTTTTTACTGTGTTGATATTTGTACTGATGGTGCCACAGCAATGACAGAAAAAAACAGCTACAGCTTTAGCATGAGTCATGGCCAGAACACAGAACTGTACTAGTAGTCGTTATCCTACAGTTTTTAATAGCAAGTATTCATAGGAGTAGGGGTATAGGGGAAGTTTCACTTTGACATGTCCTTTATGAGTCAGTAAGACATATTAATTGCATTAAATCTCAACCACTGAGTATATACCTTTAAATATCTGCGTGATTAAATGGGAAGTGCATATACACACAAAGCCCTTCTGCTGCAGAGAGATGTATAATGGCTGACTCAAAGAAAAAGAATGTGCAATTAAACTGAGAAGTGAGCTAGCCACTTTTTTTCATAAAACACTGTTTTTTACTTGACTCAATGATTGACACTGGGGTTATTTATA
>PVLC010026039.1:0-23078 GCA_004027655.1 Graphiurus murinus | reverse complement strand
GTTTACCATCCTAGCTGCTCTTGTCTTTGATATGCATAAGGAAAAGGGCCTGATTTACAGCCTTGTCTGGTTACTCTCTCTGTCAGGGTCAGCACCTGGCAGTGGTGGGGGAGGGAGCGGGATTCTCTTCCCTTTTATCCTAAGTCTAAATTCCTAACTAATAATATTTCTATGGCTCTGGCTGTTCCTTCCCATATCAATGACAGTACAGTGTGTGGTGACAGGGTAGCCAGGGTTGTTAGCACCCTGAGGGAGGGTCAGGGAGAACTGTGGAGGAGGTCCTGCCTGCCAGCTGGGCAGTCTTCTGGTCTCTTGGACCTCTTAAGACCCAGGGAGCTGGGTTGTGTCTCTGCCTTCCTGAGCTTTCCTTGTGCCCTGCAGGTGTCTTACTACAGCCAGGCCACCCCAGGCTTTCTCAACTACGTGACCACCAATGTGGCCGGCCTGTCCTCCGAGTTCTACACCACCTTCAAGGCCTGCGAGGATTTCCTCCTGAGCAACCGAAACGACCTGGCCCCCAGCCTCCAGACCCTCTAGGTGCCGCCTGCATCCTGCCCCAAAGACTCACCTACAGAGCATACTGGCAGGCAGAGGCATTTATTCATCCTTCTCCCCCAGAAAGGCCTCACCCTGGGGAATGGCCTGCTCAATGTCACTGGGTGGTCACTTTGTGACCGCTGCCAGCAAGTCTTCACGGTACCCCTGGGGCAGTCTGTAGTAGACTCGGCTCCTGTCCACAGCCCTGGCCTCCAGTAGTGCTGCCCGCACAGCTGCATCACTGCTCATGCCAGGACTCTGCTGCACTGTGACGGTGGCCCGTGGGGAGGCCGCCAGCAGCCTGGCCACAGCTCCCGCCATGCTCTGGGCCAGTGGTCTGGCCTGCAGCTGGAAGGACACAGGTTGCCGGAGCCCCTGGCACAGCTCCAGCATATCTGTGAGCAGCTGCTCCCCATAGCCACTGCCCAACACCTCCTCAGGCCAGCCGGGTGCCACGGTCACATGGGGGAAAACCTCAGCCACCGCTGTAAGCAGCTCTCTGCCAGCAACGTGGCCAGGGACCACAAAACTCCTGTGCGAGATTGTGGCCCCGACCCACACAGGCTGGGCCAGGTATCCCTGGGCGGAGAGGCGGGCCAGTGTGGCCAGGGCTGGCCGGAGGGCTGCAGGCTCTGACACGTGCACATGGATGCCCCAGCACCCAGGGCGAGCGGTCAGCTGCAGCAGGCATGACTCCAGTGTCAAGGCAGGGCCACCAGGGGCACGAATGATGGGCATGGGGTCCTCAGCTGCAGCTCCCTGGAGGCCGACGTCCAGCAGGATCATGCCTTCTCTGCCTGGAAGAGGTAGCAGTGGCTGGGGCTCAGGTTATCATGGGATGTCAGAATCCCTTGTTACAGGGGCAGTGGGGGCTGGGGGGCCCACTGAGGCAGAGGAGGAGCTGGTGTCTCACCTCTTCGCAATCTGCCAACCTGCTTCTGGGCTCTAGGTGCTGTGTCTGTTAGCCTGTTGGGCTAACCTGATACACTGCTGGCTCAGCTCTTGGCCTTCACTTGTCACTCATAACGGGGGCCTGTGCCCGCTCCTCCCTTAGCGCCATGTGGCTAAGGACTAGAGGGCACTGGTTGAAGGCCAAGAGGCTCAAGCTCTCCACACTACTACACTCCCCTCTGCCCCATCCTACTTTGTATCCAATGTGTGGCTTACACGGAGCTGTATTGCCATGGTAACAGGGACCCAAGGTATCCCCCAAACAAAAGACTTACCAGGGAGGCTAACGGTTACTGTTCTCCCATTGCTGCGGACTTCTGGAACCAGCCACTCCACGCCCAGACCATCACCCCCAGGCGGCTGGAGAAGAGGGATCAGGCTACCACCTGTGTAGTACATTCGCTTCCTCGTGGCGTTCACTGTGGGGCCCAAAGTGCCAGAATGAAGTGGCTGCACTCACACTGTGCCTTCTGTATACCCTGGCTCCCCTGTATTCTCTCTCAGCCTCTATAGTGACCCTCCAGATAGCTGTCATTCCCTCTTTGATTATAAGAAGTGATCTGCCCCAAAGCCAGGAGTGGTGGTGCACGCTTATAATCCCAGTACTTGGGAGGCTGAGACGGGAGGATCGCAGGTTCGAGGAGAAGCCTCAGCAACTAGTGAGACTCTCATCAAACTAGTGAGACCCTGTTCAAAAATAAAAATAAAATAGGGCTCAGGGTGTAGTTTGGAGGTAGAATGCCCCTGGGCTCAATCCCCAGCACCACACAAAAATGTAATCTGCCCAAGGTAAGCAGAGTTGCTGGGATTGGAACTCGATGGGACCAGAACTGCTGTCCCCAAAGCTGGTATCCCTCCCCTTCATTCCTAGCAGGAATATTTAGTCTGCCTGGTCTCCTTGAGATGGCTCAACTGCAGGCTCTCCCAGGTTCAGGAACAAAGGGTTTGCACAGTAGCATATGGATCATTCATTGGGGGTACGGTGGAAGGGCTGTGCTCTGAAACAGTGTCACCTGCAGAGGAACTGTACACAAGGGAGAGGGGATGGGGTTTGCAATTTGCTGGATTCTGAGCTGAGCTGTGCCTCATATGAGCTGATGGCTATATAAACTCCTTAACTGTTCAAGCCTCATTTCCCTATTTATAAATTGGAACCCCAGCCTCATAGATATGTGATGCTTAGATAGCTTACCATCCCAGGGGCTGGCACACAACGGGTATTTCTAATCCACCCAGAATTTCCCCCTTTCCACATCCCTTCCCCCCAGCTCTGCTCCAGTGTCAGCCAAGGACTGCAGAATCTGGCCCGTGCCACCCTTCCTAGGTCCCCTCCCTACAAGCCAGCTGCTTGAACTGCGACAGAACAGGCTCGAAAAGGTCGTAGTAGACTTGGTGGGCAGCGCTGTTGTCCCGGATGTACAGGAGATCGTCCACAGACACGGGGTCGGAGGCGCTCTGCCACAGCGTCAGGCTGTACCTGGGCCAAGAGAGCTGGCTCAGAGCCTGCCTGGGCCCAGCAAACCCTTGGCCCCACTCTTGTGCTCAGAACCAGATGCTTCCAGGCACAGGGTGGAGCATCTGTCCTCCAGCTTCCTCATTCCCAGGGATGATAGAGGACAGAAGTCCAGGAGGGAGGGGCTGCCCACTTGGAGTGTCTAATTCTGAGTCCTGTCTTTGAAAAGGGACAGAGGGGTGAGGGTGGCTGTGGGGGCAGGGGAGGTCAGGTGTGAAGAGGGGAAGGGGGCAGCTTCAGGACCCCAGCAGGAAGTAGCTGAGGAAGGATGAGCTGGGCAGCTGGGGGCCAGCTATGGATAGGGTGGGGTCTCTGCTACCGAGCAGAGGCTGCAGGTGTCGCCTCTGTAGCTCCAGGGCACAGATGGCTGCTATGGGGGGAAGCTGTGGTGAGACAAATTTTATCTCAGAATAAACTAACAGAGAATTACCCATCAACAGAAGCCTCCCCCCCCCCCCCCGCAGTAATGAGCAGCCTGTCACCAGAGGTATATAAGCAAAAGACCAGGACATTGTAAGAGGTGTGAGCACCAGCAGAGATTGGAGAAGATGATCTCTAGGGCCTTCCATCCCCATCATCTGGGCTTCTCCCCAAGCCTCAGGGCTCTCACCTCTCTGATTGGCCCAGCAGCCAGCTGAAGTGGGGCCAAGCACCCCGCACCATGACAGCCCGCACTGGGAAGGTGACCCTCTGTGGCAGTGGCCCCACCAGCCCCTGCATCTGCTCCACCATGGCTTGGGTGTATATGCTGTTTGGGAACAGAGGCAGATAGAGGGTGGTCCAGCCCGGAGACAAGGTGGCCTTGGGGTACTTCTCCTGGACCAGGGCCAGAAACCTGCAGGGAATGAGAGATTCCAGTCTTGCAGAGTCCCTCACAATGCTAGGCATGGCAGGGCCCACTGAAGGTAAGGCACAGGGCTGCAGCAGAGCCCTAAAGACCAGGGATGGCTTGTTCAGGGACCCACGAGTAGGGCATGAGCAGGGAGCTCTGGGTTCAGCTCCTGACTCTGACCTTGGGCAGGTCACTCAGTCTCCTGGATTCTCAAAGATGGTATCCTTTTCAGTAGGGCAAGGTGTCTGTCCACGTGGACAGCAAACTGAACCAGAGCCCCAGGGTGTGCGGATCTGGGTTCTGCCAACTTTGAGTCCCTGGGGTTTCTGGTTTTTTTTTTTTTTTCAGTACTGGGTATTGAAAGGCTCTACCCGAGTCTGGCCTCTAATTTGAGATCCTCCTTGCCTCAGCCTCCCAAGTAGCTAGGATTATAGGGGTGCACCACCATGCCTGGCAAGTTTCAAATTAAAAAAGTTTTTTTGAGCCAGGGATGGTGGCATATGCCTATAATTCCAGTACCTGGGAGGCTGAGGCAGGAGGATCAAAGGTTTGAGATCAGCCTCATTGCTAGAGTATTCTATAATTAGTGAGACTCGCAACAATCTAGCGAGACCCTGTTTCAAAACAAAAATAAAACCGGCTTCTATTTTATTTTTCAATTTCAAACAGGGTCTTGCTAGATTGCAGTTGCTGAAGCTGACCTCGAACCTGCAATCCTCCTGTCTCAGCCTCCAGTACTGGGGTTAGAGGTGTGTACCACCATGACCAGCTCCCTAATGCAAATTTTAATAGGCAACCCCCCCCCCAATAATGAATGGAATCAACACTTCAAGAAGACACTTCTCTTGGGCCATTGGCTACATTTTCAAACTGCTACTTTCCAGGTGCACCAGTTTGAGAAGCAATAAATATTGGCTGGATGGATTGATGGCTGGTTAGATGGACAGATGGAGGAAGAGATGGAGGGTACAGAGCATGGAGCTTAGAATCACAAAGGCTTGGGTTGAGTCTTTGCTCTGCCACTGAACAGACTTAGGCAGGTCATTTAACTTCTATAACATAGTTCCTGTATTTATAAAGCAAAAATGATAGTACCTACCTCATTCTCATTGTAAGAGTATTGTGTAAGCAAAATGCTTACAACAGTGCCTGGGACACATAATAAATATTCAGCAAATTATGCCTCAAGTATTGCGACTGTTTGTATTTGCAAACTGGGAAGAAGAAATACTCCTCACCTGGCAGTGCTATGTAAAGGATAAAATCAAGGACATCCCCTCCTTTGTAAATCACAGAGCACAGCAGAGCTGGAGCATTCAAAGGCTGTTAATAGGGTGGTGGGATTTCAGGAGGGCTGGGGGGATTCAGTGCATTACACTTTTCTAGCCAAGTCTTGTGCTTAACACTGCAGAGACAGAGAGGACTTGGCCCTATCTGCCCTCCAGGAGTCCACAATGTAGCAGGGGTGGCAAACCTATGAACCAGCAGTGATAGCCCAGTGAAACCAGGGGTTGTGGAATTTGGGGCTCTGGAGAAGCCCCTCAGCAGCCTGGGATGTCGGGGAGGTTTGGGGAGGCAGTAATGACTGCGCAGAGGTTCATTGGGACAGGAGGGAAAGACATTCGAGGCAGAGGAACAGCAGGTGCGAAGCTCAGAGGTGAGCCTGCATGGTGGGACCGCAGGCGAGCTGAGTGCAGGTCCGCTGAGGTCTTCCATGCTAGATGTTGACAGGAGAGTGACGGGCACAGCGGGGCGCAGAGGTGAACACTTACTGTGTGGCATTGACCTCAGTTGAGATGGGCACATTGGGGCCCCTCAGGATGTCAGCGTTGATCCACACAGGCCTCCGGACTCTTCCGGCCTCAGTCAGCTGCCGCAGGAGGTCCAGGGAGGGGCCCACAGCCTTGAGGCTCTTGAAGTCCAGTTTGATACCTGCAGGGAAAGAGGGGGCAGGGATTGGCTTTGAACACACTGTCTCTGGTCCTGTGGATCCAGGAGGGGGCTCCCTGAGCGTGGGTGGTCTGTGCTGTTTACTTTGCACTTTCATGGCTCCTCATCTCACCTGTGTTCAGGAGAAAACATCTGGACGTGCACTTTCACCTCCTCCTAGTCTGCACTGAGCCTGGGTGTCTGGAGCCACAGTAGTGGGTGACTTGTAGGTTCTTGCCCAAGGACCAGTACCCCAGGGAGCTGGGGAGGGGTCCAGGGCCCTTACCTTTCTGGGAAGAGGTCAGCACAGCTTCCAGCCACTGCCGCAGGGTGTTGTCGCTGTAGATGGCTGGGGGGTGGGCCATGATGGGGACCCCTGTCTCATTGGTTGTGCCGAGCCCTTCGACAGTGACGTCTGCCTCCAAGACCATGATGCTGCCTGTCAAAGAGGCGGAACTCAGGTCTTTTATTTTTAAACAATTTTTTTCTCATCATAAAGTTATAATGTATTTGTTTATAGAACATTTGAAAAATACAAAGGAGAAGAAAGAAAAGGAAAATATGCATCCACATGTCTAGTACAGTTCACATTCTAATAAATTTTCTTTCATTTTTGTCTATAGGCAGTTTTTACAAAGTTGAAGCTGACTTGCACTTATAATTTTCTTTTTGTTTTTCTTGAAACATTTTGACATATTTTCACAATCTTTTCTACATCTTATTAAAACAACGACAGCTGGGTATGGTGGTGCACACCTGTAATCCCAGTACTTAGGAGGCTGAGACAGGAGGATCATGGGTTCAAGGGCAGCCACAGCAAGTAGGGAGGCTCTCATCAATCTAGTGAGATCCTGTTTCAAAATAAAATATGACTTGAGGTGTAGCTTGGATGCAGAATGCCCCTGGATTCAATCCCCAGTACCACAAACAAAACAAAACACCAACACCAATAACAAAAGGCTGAAAACCTGGTGGAAGGGACTCATGAGAATGTAGTTCACCATCCCCCTATTCCTAAAACAGTAATTTCTAGTTTTTTGCAACTAATAAACACTGATGCATATTTTTCTGATTCTCCAATCCTTCCTTGTGGAATTTGAGTCAGGGCAACATAGGATCATTTAATTTTTGTTTGTGGTACTGGGGATTGAACCCAGGGGCATTTTAGCTCCAAGCTACATCCCCAGTCCTTTATTTAATTTTTGTTGTGAAACAGGGTCTTGCTAGGTTGCTGAGAGTCTCACTAAATTGCTGAGGCTGACTTTAAACCTGCAATCCTCCTGTGTCAGTCTCCCAAGTACTGACATTACAGGCGTGTGCCACCACGTCTGGCTACTAGGTTTTTTTTTTTTTTTTCGGTACTGGGGATTGAACCCAGGGGCATTCTACCTCCGAGCTACACCCCTAGCCCTATTTTGAAACAGGCTCTCACTAAGTTGCGGAGTGCCTCACTAGGTAGCTGAGGCTGGCCGCGAACCCAGATCCTCTGATCTCAGCCTCCCAAATGCTGGTATTACAAGCGTGCGCCACCACGCCCAGCTTACAGGATAGTTTTAAAGTCCATATTAAATTGGATGTGGTGGCGCACTTGTAATCCTAGTATTTGGGAGGCTGAGACAGGAGGATTGCAGGTTTGCGGCCAGCCTCAGCTACTTAGAGGCCCTCAGCAACTTAATAAGACCCTGTTTCAAAATAAAGAATTAAAAATAGGGCTGGGGGTGTAGCTCAGAGGTAGAATGCTCCTGGGTTCAATCCCCAGTACCGAAAAAAAAAAAAAAAAAAGCCGCCCATATTATCAAATTACTTTCCAGAAAAGTTGTTCAAATTTGTTTCCATCCAAAATACATAGGACTGCCCACCTCACTGCATCCTTGCCAGAACTGAGCATTGCTATTTTTATCTTTTAACTTCACACACTTAATAGGGTGGATGTCATCAGATCCCTGATTTGAGGGTTTAGTAGGGGTTCAGAGGTAGGGGGCAAAAAGGGGTCTCTGTGTTCCTTGCTGCTGAGCATGGTCTATTTTAGGCCTTCAGCTTTCTTTCTTTCTTTTGTGTGGTACTGGGGATTGGACTCAGGAGTGTTCAGGAGAGTTTGTTTGAAAACAAGGTCTTGCCTAGATTGCTGAGTCTCACTGTGTTGCCAAGACTGGCCTTGAACCTGTGATCCTCCAGTCTCAGACTCCCAAGTACTGAGATTACAGGCGTGTGCCACTACACCTGACTCTCAGCTTTCTTTTTAGCCAAGGTCCTGACTTGGCGGGGTCTTGAGGGTCCCTCTGCTGTGCCAGGGCTGACCTGGGGTAAACCTGGTGTCGGGTCCTTTTTACATTCCCTCAAGACCTGTCTCCCCAGATGAAGGTCCTTCCTCTCTGGCCTGGGTTCCTGACAGGTCAGAGTGCTCTCTGTCCTCCTAAGTACCCAGTTAGCCTCCCAATTGGAGGGATCCCCAGAGCAGCCCCACCTGGAGCAGCCCGCATGGCCTGGCCTCTGCTGACCACCCAGCCTGCCTCCTCTGGAAAGTCCTCCCTCGTCCATTCATTCAGGAGGCCTTTCCCAGGCCCACAGGTGACCCTGCAGGAATAAGACCAGAGACCTGACTCCCAGGTCTCACTCTGCTTCAGACCTAACTGTATGACCTTAGTCAAGACCCTCTCCCACTCTGGACCTCAGTCTCCTCATCCAAAATTGGGAGATTTTTCTGGAGCAATATTCTCAAAGTGAGGACCTGGGGCCAGCAGTATCAATGTCACCTGGGAATTTGTTAGAGATGCAAATTCTCAGGCCCCATCCCAAAACCACTGGATCAGAAACTCTGGGTAAGGCCAGCACCCTGTGTCTGCTGAGACTGGCTCAAGTTTGGAGGCCATTCCCTCTATCTTTTGCAGCTTAGTACCAGCACTTCATGAACATTGTCTGTTGCGCTTCCCAGCTGTCCTGAAGAGGCTGGGGTTTTCCTGTTGACCGAGCACAATGCGGTGGCTCAGATCAGGGCTCTGGGGCCCACAGCTATGGGCTCCCATGTTGCCTAAGCACTTTCAGACAGCAGAGCCAACAGTAAGTTGCCTGACTTCTCTGAGCACTGCCCACGAAACCGCTTGTTCAGCAGTCTCTGGAAAACCCATGGTCAATGTGGCTGTGTGTGCTGCTGATTGGTTGCCTTGATCATTTTGCATCCGAGACTCCGAGAAGTAGTCACCCAACCCACTCAGGTGTTCACGGTTTATTTTAGTAACACTGGACCTCGAATTTAGACCTCTGGCTTCCTTAGTCCTTGAGGGCAAAGGCTTCCTTAGCAGGGACAGTGGATACCTAACCGGCTGAGGGAGGTTGGCTGGGAGGGAGGGCAGTACTTTGGAATCAGACAGCTAGTCCAAATCCTCTGCTCAGAGCTCATCAGCTGCACCAGCCTGAGCCAGTAACCCCAGGCCCCCATTTCCTCAGATGGAGCAGGACAGTGTCTTGGCCTCCCTTCTTCTCTTCCTCCCTCCCCTCCCTCCCCTGCCCTGGCCTGCTCCATTCCTGGCAGCTGGGCTTACTGTTCAGGGCAGCCTTCATCTCTTCCTGGCTGTTGGCTGCATGGTACCAGGTGACCAGCAGGCCGTCCCGGTGGTGGATCTGGCCCAGGCTCAGCAAGTAATCCAGCAAGTCCGCATCAGGGCGGCAGACCCCGTCCCGCTCACAGGCTGGAATGAATGCCAAGGGGGCTGTGAGTGTCAGCCCTCCCCCACAACCACCACCCCCAACTCCCACTGTGTGTCCAGCACACAATCCAGCAGAGAGCCAGAGGTGCTGCAGGAGAGGGAAGAATGTGGGCTGGGGCCAGGGAGGCTATGGGGCTGGCCTGGGGCAGCCAGGGGAGGGGGAGTCCACAGAAGAGGGGACATTTAAGGGGGGGGGGCTTGAAGGATGGGTGTACATTTGACAGAAAGGGGGAAATAGGTGACTCCAGACTGAAAGAACAGAAGTGACAGCTTAACCATGGGAAAGAGTGTGAGAATATAATTGTATCTTTTCTGTCAAAGGAGTAGATTGATTTAAACCACCGTTTTTCAATCTGGTAGGGACTTAGATTCCTTCACAAAGTCAGCATCTCTTAAGAGATTTGTAGGTGTTGGCTCTCCCCCATCTTCTCCTGTAGCTGACCGGGAATAATATGAAGCTCTAACTCCCACCAATAGGAGTGCAGCGCAGGAGGAGCTATGTATTAGGGATATAAGACCCACTGGGTTCTTCCTCAGCACACCTGGGAGCACCCTTTTTTGCAAAAAAGTAAAATCGCCTTGCCAAGCAATTTTCAAACAGGTGCCTTTTCTTTTTCTTTCTTTCTTTTTTTTTTTTTTTTAATTCTACCTCTGAGCTACACCTCCAGCCCTATTTTTTATTCTTTATTTTGAAACAGGGTCTCACTAAATTGCGGAGTGCCTCACTGGGTAGCTGAGGCTGGCTGCGAACCCAGATCCTCCAGTCTCAGCCTCCCAAATGCTGGGATTACAAGCGTGCACCACCACGCCCGGCAGGTGCCTTTTCTTGATGCCATGAAAAATTATTTCTAACAAGAGCACAGTTGACTAAAGGAATGACCATTGAGCGGGATGTGGTGGTGCATGCCTGTGATCCCGGTACTTGGGAGGCTGAGACAGGAGGATTGCAAGTTTGAGACTCGCCTCAACAACTTAGTGAAGTCCTCCTCAACTTAATGAGACTGTTTCAAAATAAAAAATAGCCAGGTGTGGTGGCGCACGCTTGTAATTCCAGTACCAAGATTCTTGTTCGAGGCCATCCTTAGCAACTTAGTGAGACCCTCCGCAACTTAGTGAGACCCTGTTTCAAAATATAGAATAAAAAATAGGGCTGGAGGTGTAGCACAGAGGTAGAATGCCCCTGGATTCGATCCCCAGTACTGCAAAAAACCTCCACAAAAAAAAAAAAAAAAAAGGTCTGGAAGGCGGGGCATGTAGCTCAGAGGTAAAATGAGAATGGCTGTTGGCCTGATGCAGATGGAGAAACGTGAGAGAGACAGGAGAAGAGGGCTGTGGTCAGGTAGTTAAAATCTTAAATGCCAGCAGAGCTGGGTGTGTGCTAAGGGCAGCAGTGGTTGTGTTTAGAAAGAGCTCGATGACTGCAGAGGAACGTGGGATGGTGAGAGCAGGCTGGTGGCTGAGGGACTGTGGGAGCAGAAGGCCATGGCAGGCTCTAGGAGACCAGAGGCTTCGGAGGCAGGACTGAGGGGCAGGGCGAGGCTGGAGAGAGTGGGAAGGGAGGCCCTTCAAGGCTCAGGAGCCAGGGCCCAGGCAGGTGCAGGCTACCCCAGGTCCCCAGGTGAATGGAGCAGCCTTTTCCCATGCAGGATAACAGCCCAGGTGGCAGCAGGGCGATCTCTTACCGGGCTGGGTGTCCCGTTGCAGAGTGAAGCCCAGGGTGATCCCGATGGCCAGCACCAGAGCCACGCTGATACCTCCAGCCAGCGCCCACTTAGTCCGAGGGTTCGAACACCTGCAAGCCATGCTGACCCTCCCTGGAGAATATCCCTTTCCCTGCCTCTCAAGTACCACCGTCCCTGAGGCTGGCTGCAGCTGGGATTGGGTGGGAGGCAGGAGCCCCCCAGCCACAGCTAATTCTCCCCCAGGCTGGTGCAGCTCCAGCAGCCCTGCAGTTAACTCCTAAAGCCCTTCCTCCTCCCCGCCCTCCTTGCATCTTAACAGGCCAAGCAGAAAATCCTGCCATTCCCCAGATGACCTTTGAGCAGTAAGAGGCAGTGGAGGACACAGGACTGAGCCCCCACCCCTGCTTCTTGTCCCTGCCTGGCAGGTGGGAGTCAGAAATCTAGCTCAACTCAGCCTGGGATTCCTGGAGGCAGAGGACAAGCTTCTGCCCCTCTCTGAGCCCCATTTTGCCCGTGTAAAAGGAAGCCGCCAGACTGGGTGATCGCTAATGGGCTTTTCTAACTCGAGGCCTTTCTGCCCTGCCTCAGGGAATTCCTGGGTCAGGCAAGGGTTGACAACAAGGAGAGATTAGAGCTGCCTGAGTGACATGAATTGTCCTTCTATCTAAGATCGTGGCTGATAGATTGAAGTGGCATTGAAATTGATAGTCCTGGCAAGAGGCCTGATGACTGGAGGCCACCCTTGGGGCAGCAGGTCCATGGGCAAGGGGTTGAGTCACCTCCTCATGTAGAGCGAGCTGGGGGAGGGGTGGGCAACAGGGTGGGAAGCAACTTAGAGACTGCCCCTGCTCCAGGGACCTTGGAGATTTATTAATTTTTGTAGCGATGGGGATTGAACTCAGGACCTTAAGCATGCTGACCACTGAACTGCATCCCCAGCTCAATCCTGGAGTTTAAATGAGTCCAAGAGTCACATGTAATAAACATGCACAAGGAATTTTGGGTGCAGAGGGACACAGAGAAATCCAGCAGGACTGGGCCACTGATAAGTGAGTGAATTAGGGGTATGGGGAATCTGGCCTGGTCTAGTTTGCATTTTTCTGCTTTCTTTACTAAGACTAATATATTGCTTCTTGGTTTCCTTTGAAGCATCCCACATCTTTATTTTATTTACTTGTCACAACACTGCCAAGTGGTTCTTAAGTCCCCATGCTGCAGGAGAAAAAACTGAGGCTCAGAGAGGTCACTACTTGTCTCCAAATCACCTTGATGTCACATTGGAACAGAGGCCAGACTGACTCCAGGCCCAGCTGCCTGGTTGTATAGCATCTCCTGGCCTCTTCTTGTCCACACCCATTGACCATGGGATGGTCACTTTTTTTGGTTATAATATTTAACACCAAACCGGGTGTGGTGGCGCACACTTACAATCCCAGTACTTGGGAGGCTGAGACTGGAGGATTGCAGGTTCACAGCCAGCCTCAGTTACTTAGTGAGTCCCTCTGCAACTTAGTGACATCCTGTTTCAAAAATAAAGAATTAAAAAATAGGGCTGGGGGTGTAGTTCAGAGGTAGAATACTCCTGGGTTCAATCCCCAGTACTGAAAAAAAAAAAAAATTGAAATAAGGCTGGGAGTATAACTCAGAGGTTGCCACAAAATATAATAACAAATTATTAATAATAATTATAATAACGCTATTATTATTATTATTATTATTATTATTATTATTTAACATCAAATGCTGGAAAATTTCTTTTTTTTTTTTTTTTCTTTGCGGTACTGGGGATTGAACTCAGGGACATTCTACCTCCGAGCTACACCCCCAGCCCTATTTTTTATTCTTTATTTTGAAACCAGGTCTCACTAAGTTGCAGAGTGCCTCACTAGGTAGCTGAGGCTGGCCGCGAACCCGGATCCTCCGGTCTCAGCCTCCCGAATGCTGGGATTACAAGCGTGCGCCACCACGCCCGGCTGGAAAATTTCTTTTGAAAGAAAAACCCAAAACTTAAGCCGGGCATGGTGGTGCACGCTGGTAATCCCAGCATTTGGGAGGCCGAGACCGGAGGATCCGGGTTCATGGCTAGCCTCAGCGAGGCCCTCCGCAACTTAGTGAGACCTGATTTCAAAATAAAGAATAAAAAATAGGGCTGGGGCTGTAGCTCGGAGGTAGAATGCCCCTGAGTTCCATCCCCAGTACCACAAAACAACAACAAAAAAGCCCCCAAAACTTGGTTCTTACAGTCCAGAGGACTCTCCATGTACAAACCTCCCTCATGTTAGAACTGTAGCTCAGTTAGTGCCTTTCACATCTGGGACCTGAGTCAGGTCGCACACATGCAGCAGGGCTGGGGTGTCTGTGCCTCTTCCTGCCCAGCAGGCCGTGTGAAGCCATCCTCCTGAGAAGGGTGCAGTGACCTTTCCCTGCAGAGGACTCTCTGTGTCTTGGCTGGAGGGGCTTTATCCAGCCACCGCTTTTGGCGGGAGGAACAGCTCTGGGACAAACTCCAAACTTTGAAGACTTCCTCTACTGTGTCTTTTGAGGTGTAAGTTATCAGTTCTGCTACTGAGCATGCCCTGTGTGCCAGGCACTGTGCTAGGCTCTGAGATCCACTCATAAGATTCTGTAGGAGAGGAATTAGGGACTGTCAGTGGACTCTGGCATTTCAGATACAGAGCAGCTGTCTTAGGCTAGAGTTGCTGTAAGAATATCAGGCCTGGAAAGTGGCACAGGGGCCATGCAGGTCAAGAGACATGCGAATTAGGAGCACAGGGAGGCATCCTGGCCTCCTTTGTGGGCCAGGAAGGCATTCAGAAGAGGCAAGGACTAAGTTGACCTGGAGATCCCTGCAGCGCAAAGTGGTGCCAGGTGGGACACGGGGGTGGGGATTGGGAGATGAGGCTGGGGGAGGCGAGTCTGGTGGCACCTGCCTGTAATCCCAGTACTTGGGAGGCTAAGACAGGAGGACCGTAGGTTCAAGACCAGTCTCAGAAACTTAGTGAAGCTCTATTTCAAGATAAAAAAATAAAACAGAGAGCTAGGCGTGGTGAGAAACGCTTGTAATCCCAGTACTTGGGAGGCTGAGACTGGAGGAGCTGGGTTCACAGTCAGCCTCAGCTACTTAGGGAGGCTCTCTGCAACTTAGTGAGACCCTATTTCAAAATAAGGAATAAAAAATAGGGCTGGGGGTGCAGCTCGGAGATAGAATGCCCCTGGGTTCAATCCCCAACACCACACACACACACACACACACACACACACACACACACAGAAAATAAATGAATAAAACAGAGGTGGGTGTGTAGCTCATAGGTAGAATGCCTCTAAGTCCAATCTCCAGTAACACACACACACACACACACACACACACACACACACACACACACACGAGCTTGGCTTCAGCCCAGAGAGGGTGTTCACCTACAAGATGAACAGGAGAATGACAGTCTCAGCCCTGCATCTGAGAGGGTGATTCTGGAAGCTGATACTGCCCACCCCTGCACCCCACAAATCACACAACATTCCACACCACATCACCCAGAATGGCCAAAGATCTATGCATGTTTGAGCCTCAGGCATTGCTATCTGGGTTTGCTTTGGTATTCCCCCAGCCCCAACCTATGACAAGTCATAGAGGAGAGGAAGACAGGGGACTTAGGAGGCTCCATGTGCTGCAGACGTGGAGTAGCTGTTCAAGAACTGCTGCTGAAGCCTGGTGTGGTGGCACATGCCTGTAATCTCAGTGCTTGGGAGGCTGAGACAGGAGGATTCCAGATTCCAGACCAGCCTCAACAACTCAGCGAGGCTCTCAGCAACTTAGGGAGACCTTGTTTCCAAATACAAAATAAAATAGGGCTGGACGTGTAGCTCCAAGGTACAATGCCCCTGGATTCAAACCCCAGCATCACAACAACAACAACAACAACAACAAAAAACCCAAAAATCTTAGGAAGAAATTGGTTAAATCTAAACAAACATTGATCGCATAAAGCAATGATAATGTCTAACTAGTAGGGTTCATAAAATAGAAGAGGACTAAAATAAGGGAAAACAGCAGCATAGAAGTTGGAGCTGACTGGAATCAGAATCTTCTAAGGCCCCTGTGGTTTCTGTCTGCTTGATTATTTTTTTTGGAGGATAACAGTATTAACTTCAGACTTTGCTAACTTAAGTATGAATGTTAAAATGGTTAGAGTAACCCTAAAGAATAGACAGAGCCAGGCATAGTGGTGCACGCCTATAATCCCAGCTACTTGGGATGCCAAGGCAGGCATATCTCAAGTTTGAGACCTGGGCCACTTAGAAAGACCCTGTCTCAAAATAAGTAATAAGAACCAGGCATGGTGGTCCACACCTGTAATATCAGTGATACCAAATTTATTACTGGGTCATTGTCTTATAGAGTTGAAGAATGAAATCTGCAGACACCAGGAAAGTGAATGTAGAAAGTTTATTCTGAAAGAGAAAGCAAGCAGAAAGGCAGGTCACCCCTACGGGCCTTGGCAGACTTTTTTTTTTTTTTTTTTTTTTTGTACTGGGCACTGAACCCAGAAGCATTCTACCTCCAAGCTACACCCCCAGCCTGACATTTTTTTATTTGGAAATAGGGTCTCAGTAGGTTGCTGAGAGCCTTACTAAGTTACTGAGGCTGGCTTTGAACCTGTGATCTTCCTGTCTCAGCCTCCCAAGTACTGAGATTACAAGTGTGCGCCACCACGCCTGGCTCCTTGGCAGACTTTAGAGTCCAGTGGGGTTTTCTGGCACTGCCCGAGTGTAGCCCGGGCCATGCACTGTCAATTGTACAGCGCCTTTCCCTAAAGTCCACTCCATCCACCAAATAGAATGACAGGCTTAAAGCTCCCATGCAGGCCAGGGGTCCCGAGAGGGGAGCCCATGTTGATACTGGGTATGGAGTTTATATATGTTTAAAGCCCCTTTGTGTAGACATTAACCAATGAGGAAAGACCCTATTTTTCATACTGTTTCTTGACCATAGAGCCAGGGACTACTGCCATGTATAGATCAGGGAACAAAAGTACAGAACAAACAGTCTCAGGCTGTCAACTCCCCAGAGGGAAAGAGAACAAACAAAACAAGAATAATAAAGAAGAAGCTCTGCTCTTGTAATAGTAAAGCCGCTCCTATCAGCCCAGTGCTTGCACAGGTGACAGTTCTGAACTCTGAACAAAATATAAAAACCCCAAAGGCTTTGGAAAGAGACCAAGAGCAAGGAAGAAACAAGAAGAGAGCCAACAGTCGGGAGAAGAAATAGCTACCAGATGTGAAATATATCAAATCTTGAAAACATAATATTGAACCAAACAAGTCAGAAACAAGAGTATGTGCTAAACTGGCCATGGTATACTTGTAATCTCAGTATTTGGGAGTTGACTACAGCAGTATTGCAGATTTGAGACCAGCCTTGGCAACTTAGTAAGACCCTGTTTCAAAATAAAAATAGGGCTGGGGGTGTAGCTCAGAGGTAGAATGCTTCTGGGTTTAAGCCCCAGTACCAGAAAAAAAAAAAAAAACAAAAAAAAAACAAAAAAAGAATATGTGCTAATTCCATTTCTCTCTCTCTCTCTCTCTCTCTCTCTCTCTCTCTCTCTCTCTCTCTCTCTCTCTTCACCCCTCTCTCCCTCTTTCTTCTTTCTTTCTCTTTCTTTTCCTCCCTTTCTTTCTTCCTTTCTTTCTTTCTCTCTCTCTCTTTCTTTCTGTGGTACTGGGAATTGAACCCAGGGCATTCTACCTCCAAGCTATACCCCCAGCCCTATTTTTAAATCTTTATTTTGAAACAGAGTCTGGCTAAGTTGCCAAGGGCCTCACTACGTAGCTGAGGCTGGCAATCCTCCTGCCTCAGCCTCCCAAGTACTGGGATTACAAGCATGTGCCACCATACCCAGCTTCCATTTCTAGATAGTGCAAAACCAGGCAAATCTAAATTATGGTGTTAGAAGTCAGGGTAGTAGTTACCCTAGTTTGGGGGGTATTGATTGAAGGGGGACAGGAGGGTTTCTGGGTTCTGGTAATGCATTTCTAGAGCTGGGTGTTGGTTACATGGGTGGGCTCACTTAGTGAGAATTCATCAGACTTGACATGGCATATGCAATTTTCTGCATATATATGATGCTTCAGTGAAAATCAAAATGGGAACAGAGATGAGGTGGACGGGCAGGCGGGTGCAGAATGGGAAGAAGTCTTGATGGCAGACCCAGGGGCTGGGTGTGACCTGCGCACACTGGGAGACATGGAAGGTGCTATGGGGCAGATGAGTTGTCAGGAAGCTCCCTGGGGGGGAGGGGGGTGCAGGTGGCCGGGAGAGGGCTGCACCTGCCCTGGGGATGTTCCCTAGAAGACTGGCCCATATCTGGACCTCCTGTGATGAGGATCCAGTTAGGATTGAGGGGTGGGGTAGAAGGGACAGGGCAGACTTGGAGGTAAGATTGGAAGTACTTGGTGGTTAATTACCTGCTGGAGGGAGGAGAGGTAACAGTCAAAAGGTCCTTGGGAGCCACTTGTCACAGTAGCTAAGGGCCAGCAAGGGGCTGCTAGGAAGAAGCAACTTTGAGGGAAAGAATTGTGCCAGGAGAAGACTTGGTGGTGTCTTACAGGCCATGGGAAAGGAGCAAGTGGAGGTGGAATTCTGGAAGACATGAGGCCCCTGAAGCAGCAGGAGGGGAGTGGAGGTGCAGGAGCCAGGTATGAATCAGAGAGGGAAGGATGAAGGAGTGGGCAGGAAGGGCAAGATTCAAGGTGGACAGGAGGGAATTCTAGAACCTGCCTATCACCAGCTGCTCAAGTGAGGTTGCTGTCAAGGGCTGATAGGCACTCAGGTGGGGAGTGAGGCTCATGATTTAGGGGCAGCACATCTCAGAACAAATTAGGTTTTATATCTAAGACCACTCTAAGATTTCCTGACCTGGCCAGAAACAAGAATACAACTTAATGGACGTTTTCACTCTCAGTTTGTAAATGGTGCCCAGTGAAGTTTTTTTTTTTTTTTTTTTTTTTTTTTTTTTTTTTTTGTACTGGGGATGGAACCCAGGGGCATTCTACCTCTGAGATACACCCCCAGGCCTATTTTTTTTTTTATTCTTTATTTTGAAACAGGGTCTCCCTAAGTTGCAGAGTGCCTCACTAGGTAGCTGAGGCTGGCCTCGAACCCAGATCCTCCGGTCTCAGCCTCCCAAATGCTGGGAAGTTATTCTATCTGGTCACTGTCCTCTTAATTATCTCAGTTATTGCCTATCATTAAAGAGAGGTTCTTTAGAGAGATAGCTGCAGGGTCCCCATTCCCTTATCACAGAATCTAGGTCACAGTTCTGGGTCTCCTGGCCCTGCCCTCCTCCCCACCCTGCTCCACCCTGTTATTTGGTGGGGGAGGGAGGGTGGAGCAGGGAAAAGGTCGAGGACGCAGGCCCCCATCCTAGCTCGTGACCTTGGGCCAGTATCTTCCCTCTGTGGATTTCAGTTTCCTCACCATATACCACCTGGTCCAAAAGCCCTTTGCCAGGTGAGGCAGCACATGCTTGTAATCCCGGTACTTGGGAGGCTGAGGCAGGAGAATTGCAGGTTTGAAGACAGCCTCAACAGCATCATAGGGAGACCATGTTTCCAAACAGAAGAAAGAAAGAAAGAAAGAAAGAAAGAAAGAAAGAAAGAAAGAAAGAAAGAAAGAAAGAAAGAAAAAAGGCTGGGGGTGTAGCTCAAAGGTAGAATGCTCCTGGGTTCAATCCTCAGTACTATAAATAAATAAATAAATAAATAAATAAGTAAATAAATAAATATTATAATAATAGTAATAATAATATCCCTTGTCTCCAGGTACTGGTGGCTCACACCTGTCATCCCAGTACTTGGGAGGCTGAGACAGGAGGATCACAGGTTCAAGACTACCCTCAGCAACTTATGGAAACTTTTAGCAACCTAGGGAAACTGTTATAAAAAAAAGGGGGGGGGGGCTGAGAGTATAGTTTGGAGGTAGAATGCCCCTGGGTTCAATCCCCAGTATCATACACACACACACACACAAACACACAAACACACAAACACATACACACACCTATCACCCCAAAGAAAACATTAAGTATAAGGTCACATGGCGAGAGTTTTTTTGGGAGGGAATCTTGAATGCCAGTGGAGTAGGTCAGACTTCATTTAAGTGAGGTTTTTCCTAGCGGTTGGGGGCGGGGGGCCTGGAGACAGGTCCTATGACATGACACCTCCCCTGCTTCTCCCCACCACACAGGAAGGAGCAGGGGTCTTATTGGCCAGGGGGCTTCCAGGTCATGGTGACCTCACAAAGGCCATAAGACTGGCCTGGGCTGGGGGGAGCCTAGGTAAGCTGAGGGGTGGCTCCGAAAAAGTCCCAGGGGTGGGGTCAGCCTCTACAGCCTCCACAGGCAGTTACCACCTGGACCCCACCCCCCTGGGTTAAAGTCTCCCCCTCTGGCTGTAATTCCACAGTTAGAACTTCATACCTTTGGCTTATAGCTGAATTTTCTGTTATCATGTGGATGCCCCAGGTGGAAGTAACACATTGAACCTGACACCAGCAGCTCAAGGCTCAAGGAGAAAGAATTCTGGCAAGTAGGTCCTGAGAGTGTGTGGGTAGGAGTTGGAGGAGGTCAAGGGGAAGACTGTGAGAAGACCCAGGGAGGGAATACTGCACACTGGGGGGAAAGAGAAGGCAGAGGACCTGGAAACTGGACTTTGTCCTTTCCTCAAGTCCCCCAACCTGTCCTCACCCAGGGGGGAGGAAGGTCTGGTGGGATGGATATTTATTGAAGACCTACTGTGGGCCAAGCACTGTAGTCACCACTTTATGTGTGTCATTTTTTTTGCAGTGTTGGGATGGGTCTTAGGCCACCTGTCCAGCCCCACATTGGTAAGAGATAGAGCAAGTTTCAATTCAGGTCTGCTTGACTCCAAAGCCCTGCAGTTTTGCATTATAGGTGGGAATCTGAGATTTTCCCTGTCTTCATTGATTTTTTTTCTTCTTCAGTAGGATAGGGACCTAAGAGTGGCAGAGGGAAGGGAGAAGGAGAGGCAGGAAGATGTGGTTCCACTAAGTGATTCATTCCTTGGGTATCTCTATGGTATTGTTGGGGAACTGGGTTGAGAGGACCTGGGTTTGAATCCCACCTCTGCCACTTGCTGGAGACTTAGCAAAAGTCACTTTAAAGCTTTGAACAGTCTAAATTAACATGCTAGTAAATGAAGATAATGATGCTAATGATTTTTATCTCAAAGAGTTGTCATTCATTCTCTCATTCATTCATGAATGTTTTCTGAACCTCCCCTCTGTGCAGGTACTATGCTACATTCTGGGAAAGCAGAGGTAACACCTCACTAAGCTAATTTTCCAGGTCGGAGGCATGCAAATAAACAGAGTGATTCCTCTGACACAGAGGGATCACAAGAGGAAGGTGCCTTACCCCATTTCAGGCTCCCACAAAGACTTCCTGGAGGAGGGGACATGCAGGATAGTGCTGAAAGGTGACTAGATGTTAGACAGAGGAAGCAGTTGAAGTTTAGGAGGGTAGTTTTGGGGAAGTTTGCAGGAAGAGGAAAGAGTGTTTGCAAAGTCCCAAGGCATGAGGGAGGCCAGCACATTTGAGGCACTGGGAGAAGTTGAAAGTAGTTCAAGTAGGGGACCAAGGCCAGGGGCAGGGATGGATGTAGCTAGAAAGATGGAGGGGACAGTTCAGTGTCTGAGGGCTCTGGGAAAAGAAACACAGATATCAGTCTTCAGGTCAGGCTGACCCCATTTGTGGCCTGTCTACTGGCTCTGTGATAATCAACGTTACAGAGGAGGTAGGGGAAAGGTTGATAAAAAGCTGATTCCGAGTTTCCTCAGAGCTACAAAATAGAGTCTGAGTGTGAGGCCTCAGCATCTAACTTTTTAAAAATATAAGCTCAAGCCAGGCGTGGTGGCGCACGCTTGTAATCTCAGTACTTGGGAGGCTGAGACCAGAGGATCCCAGTTTGTGGCTAGCCTCCGCTACCTAGTGAGGCCCTCTGCAACTTAGTGAGACCCTATTTCAAAATAAAGAATATAAAATAGGGCTGGGGGTGTAGCTTGGAGGTAGAATGCCCCTAAGTTCAATCCCTAGTACCACAAAAAATATGTGTGTGTGTGTGTGTGTGTGTAAGCTCTACCTACACTCCATGGTCTGAGAACTCAAGTCACAGAGGGTTTATAAGACAGGAATGTCATCATGGATTTGCATGCACTTTTCCTTGTTTTGAGAACATTTCTATTTCCTCTTCTTTCTCAAGCATAGTGTTGCCAGATGTAGAATGGGTGGTTGAGAACTTATTTCTTTCAGCACTTGAAAAATGCGTGCCACTTCCTTCTGGTCCCCACGGTTTCAGATAAGAGATCTGCTGTCATTCGATTGCTGTTTGCCTATAGGTAATGTTCTCTGGTAGCTCTTAAGATATTTTTCTTGCTGTCTTTAGTTTTTAGAAGTTTAATTATGATGTGTTTGGGCATGGGTTTTTTTTTTTTTTTTTTTTTTTTTGGTTTATCCCATTTGCAGTTTTCTGAATCTGTATATTTGTGTCTCACTAAATTTGGGGGAGTTTTTCAGCTATTGTTACTTTGAATGCTTTTCTAGCACTCTCTTCTCTTACTGGGACTCTGATGATATGTTAGTTTGCTGTTGTCTCCCAGGTCCCTGAGGTTCTGTTCATTTTTTCTCTATTTTTCCTGTTGTTTAGATTAAGTAAATTTCATTGATCTATCCTCAAGTTCACTGATTATATTGTCATCTCCACTCTCCTTCTGAGCCTACCCAGCAAGTTAAAAAAAAAAACTTGTTGCTAGGGAAAAGTAGGGAGCTGCTGCTCAATGGGCATAAGCTTTCAGCATGTAAGGTGAATAAGTTCTAGAGATCTGTACAACCTAGCGAAAAGGGGGACTCTCCTCTGGATCTCACTGAAGACCAAGGACTAGTGGAAGGGTTTAGAAATATGAAAGTTTATTTTGTCAGGAAAAGATAGAAGACAAAGCAGTGGGATTTTACGCCTTACTGAGGTTTTCTATCTGTTCTTTTATGATTGGTAGGAATTGGGTTTTTGGGAACCAATGACTTTTGAACAATTTTGATTCTTAATTTGAATTGTTACCTTGTGGGCTGGAGGTGATTTCCTGGTGCCCACCAGTATCTCACATTCCTGTTTACCTTCCCCACCTGTAGAAGAAAATACAGATGGCTTTTTTTCATTCCTATTCCCAGGTCCTCTGCCCTGCCTCACTAGTGGCTCTAGTAAGTTGCAATGTTAACTGTGCTAAGGAGATAGATCTTAGGTTAAGTGTTCTTACACACACAGAGCATAAAAGAACACAAGAAAAAATTTGGAGGTGATATAGTTAGTACTTTGTGGTGATAGTATTGTGGATGTATGCATACGTTCCAATTCTTCAAAATATGTATATCAAATATGTACAATTTTCATATGCCAATTATACCTTGATAAAGCTAAAAAATTCCATTATTGCATTTTAAAATAACGTCTATCTTAATTTCAGGTTTTCTTTTGTGTGTGTGTGTGTGAGGTGTGCTAGGCAAGGACTTCAAGTGTGCTAGGCAATTGCATTACTACTAAGCCACATCCATAGCCCTTTTAAAATTTTTTATTTTGAGACAAGGTCTCCCTAAGTTGCCTTGGACTTGTGTTCCTCCTGCTTTAGTCTCTGAAGTAGTAGCTATTACCCTTTTTAATAACTCCTCTTTCTTTCTTTCCTTCTTTCTGTACTAGGGATTGAACCCAGAGGCTTTTCATATCCAAGCTACACCCCCAGTCCTATTTTATTTTTTTAATTTTTTTTTTTTTTTTGCGGTACTGGGGATTAAACTCAGGGGCATTCTACCTCCGAGCTACACCCCCAGCCCTATTTTTTATTCTTTTTTTTTTTTTTTTTT